>CM018693.1:30666988-30851498 GCA_009363875.1 Mikania micrantha | reverse complement strand
AACGGTATTAGCTTTTGCCTAACGTACCTAGCATAGAATAGACAGCCTAGATACTAACACGTTGTATTGAACTACCGATGCACAGGCCCCAGGGAGGAGCGGCAAAGGGATGCTCGTTTAAGGCATCCTAAGCTGTCATCCTCACAGTTTCAGGGCACGGAAGGGGCAGTGGGACTGCTCCGATGGATAGAGAAGGTAGAATCGGTTTCTCTATGGCCGAATGCTCTGACGGGAACCGAGTGAAATATGCCACAGGAGTACTGGAGGGACCGCCCTCACCTGGTGGAATACTCATGTCCAGACACTCGGACTGGATACTGCAAACTCCATCCCATGGGAGAACTTACGAGAATGCTCCACGAGAGTATTGTCCTCGGGACGAAATTCGGAAGCTGGAAGAAGAATTCTGGACGCACAAAATGGGGGGATCCGAGATCGAGAAATACTGTACTCGATTTCATGAATTGTGCAAGCTCTGCCCGGCAATGGTAACGCCGGAGTATAAAAAGATCGAGCAATTCATCAGTGGATTGCCGGAACAGATACAGAGCATAGTGACTGCTTCCGATCACACCACAATTCAACCA
Organism: Mikania micrantha; assembly: GCA_009363875.1. Classification (NCBI taxonomy): domain Eukaryota; kingdom Viridiplantae; phylum Streptophyta; class Magnoliopsida; order Asterales; family Asteraceae; genus Mikania; species Mikania micrantha. Next base: position 30,850,911 of record CM018693.1, on the reverse strand, counting down.
TTGATCCAACTTGCCACAAATAACTGATCAGGCAGTAGCACAGGGAAAACTGCCAAAGAGGGGTGAGCACCTGAAACCCCAAGAACCCAAGAAGAAGTGGGAGAGCCCAACAACAACAACCGAACCTTTCACCCCAACAGCCAACTCAACACCGACCCACACCTGCAAAAGTCTTCACTGCCACTCAACCGACAATCAGGACAAAGGGAGGATACTGGGGCAACAACCCCAAATGCAACAACTGCTCATACCACCACCACGGCCCATGCCGAAGAGTTCGGTGCAGCAACTGTGGCAGGAACGGACACCTGGCCAAGGAATGCCGATCAAACCCCAACCCTAACCCCAACAAGGATAACACACTGAAGGGGTGCTTCACTTGCGGCAAGCCCGGACATATGCGCCGAGACTGTCCGCAAAACAAGAACGCAGGAGGCAACCCGGCTAGGGGTCGGGCATTCGTGATTGGATCCGGTGAAGCCAAAGATGATCCGAACGTCGTCACCGGTACGTTTCTTTTAAATAATGTCTACGCTAGTATATTATTTGATACCGGTGCCGATGCCGTAGGAGTTTTATCTCTAGTGAATTTAGCAAATTGCTTGACATGACACCAACACCACTAGATTATAAGTATACCGTAGAGTTAGCGGATGGAAAACTCATCGAAACACAACACATCATCAAAGGATGCGTTCTGACACTGGCAGACCATCAGTTGGTGATCGACCTGATGCCAGTAACTCTCGGAAGCTTCGACGTGGTGATTGGAATGGATTGGTTATCTGCAAACCATGCTGAGATCGTGTGCAACGAGAAGGTCGTACGAGTTACGTTACCTAGTGGTGAGCAGATCTCAATCCAAGGAGAACGACGCGGGATACCACTAAACATCATGTCATGCATGAAGGCTAGCCAATATCTAAAGAAAGGATACACGGCTATCCTGGCTCTCATTTCCGAACAACCAAAGAAGGAACGAAAGATTGAAGACATTGCTGTTGTTCGCGATTATTCAGAAGTCTTTCCTGACGATCTACCGGGACTACCACCGGCACGGCAAGTGGAGTTTCAGATAGATCTAACGCCAGGAGCAGCACCGATAGCCAAGGCACCATATCGGTTGGCTCCTACTGAAATGCAGGAACTATCTAATCAACTGCAAGAGTTATTAGATAAGGGATTCATTAGACCAAGTTTCTCACCATGGGGAGCTCCGGTCTTGTTTGTGAAAAAGAAAGACGGTTCATTCCGTATGTGCATAGATTACCGAGAATTGAACAAGGTAACGATCAAGAACGATACCCTCTACCTCGAATAGACGATCTGTTTGACCAGTTGCAAGGGTCAAGCTTCTATTCGAAAATCGATCTGAGATCGGGTTACCATCAACTCAGGATACAAGAGGACGATATACCAAAGACCGCATTCAGGACGCGGTACGGACATTACGAATTTCTGGTCATGCCATTTGGGTTGACTAACGCACCGGCCGTATTTATGGATCTCATGAATCGGGTGTGTAAACCGTATCTCGACAAGTTCGTAATCGTATTCATAGATGACATCTTGATCTACTCGAAGACTCAGGAAGAACATGCCGATCACTTGAGACGTGTCTTAGAACTACTAAAGAAGGAACAACTATACGCGAAATTCTCCAAATGTGATTTCTGGATTCGCGAAGTTCAGTTCCTTGGACACGTAGTAAACGAGAAAGGGATACATGTAGACCCAGCCAAAATCGAGGCAATCAAGAATTGGGCAGCGCCTAAGACTCCAACTGAGGTGCGACAGTTCTTAGGATTGGCCGGGTACTACAGGCGGTTTATCGAGGGATTCTCGAAGATCGCGCAATCGTTGACTTCCCTTACACACAAAGACAAGAAATTCGAATGGGGAGAAAAGCAAGACGCTGCTTTCAATCTGTTGAAGCAGAAATTGTGCAGTGCACCGATCTTATCACTACCAGATGGGTGCGAGGATTTTGTGGTGTACTGTGACGCATCAAAGCAAGGACTCGGTTGTGTGCTGATGCAACGTGAGAAAGTTATAGCTTATGCGTCACGACAATTGAAGGTGCATGAAAAGAACTACACAACTCACGACTTAGAGTTGGGAGCCGTAGTGTTCGCACTAAAGATCTGGCGACATTATCTGTATGGCACCAAGTGCACAATATTTACTGATCATAAGAGCCTACAGCACATTTTCGACCAAAAGGAGCTGAACATGAGACAACGCAGATGGGTCGAACTGATAGGTGATTATGATTGTGCAATCAAATATCATCCCGGTAAAGCCAATGTAGTCGCCGACGCGCTAAGCCGGAAGGAAACAACCAAACGCGTGCGCGCACTACAACTCACCATTCACTCCGAGCTACCAAATCAAATTCGGATCGCACAACAAGAAGCATTGAAAACCGAAAACCTCACTCTCGAGGCCATGAGAGGGATGGACAAACAGATGAAACAAAAGGACGACGGAGCTTACTACCTGCTGGACCGTATTTGGATTCCGCGATTCGGAGACTTAAGGAAGGTAGTAATGGATGAAGCTCATAAGAGCCGATACTCAGTACATCCAGGCTCTGACAAAATGTATCATGACCTAAAGGCAACTTATTGGTGGCCTAACATGAAGTCAGAAATCGCAACGTATGTGAGTAAGTGTCTGACTTGCTCAAAGGTCAAGGTAGAATACCAGAAGCCTTCGGGATTACTCCAACAGCCAGAAATTCCAGTATGGAAATGGGAGCAGATTTCCATGGATTTTATCACAAAGCTGCCAAAGACAACAAGTGGCTGCGATACCATCTGGGTTATCGTAGACCGACTTACGAAATCGGCACACTTCCTGCCGATCAAAGAAACGGATAAATTGGAAAAGTTGACTCGAATCTACTTGAAAGAAATCGTATCCAGACACGGAGTCCCGATCTCCATAATATCAGACCGAGACAGTCGTTTCACGGCTCACTTTTGGAAGTCCTTACACAAGGCACTCGGGACGAGGTTGGATATGAGTACTGCTTATCACCCACAGACGGATGGTCAGAGTGAACGAACCATCCAAACTTTGGAGGACATGCTTCGGGCATGTGTAATTGATTTCGGTAACAGCTGGGAGACTCACTTACCTTTAGTGGAGTTCTCGTACAATAACAGCTACCACACTAGCATTGGAGCTGCACCGTTTGAAGCACTCTACGGGCGTAAATGCAGATCACCACTCTGTTGGGCGGAAGTTGGGGAAAGCCAACTGACCGGACCCGAACTTGTGCATGAAACAACTGAAAAGATCGTGCAAATACGCAACAGAATGGCAGCAGCTCGGGATCGACAGAAGAGCTATGCCGATAAAAGGCGCAAACCTTTAGAGTTCCAAGTGGGAGACCAGGTACTACTTAAAGTCTCGCCTTGGAAGGGAGTGATTCGATTCGGGAAACGAGGAAAACTAAACCCTCGTTACATTGGACCTTTCGAGATCACTAGACGGATAGGCCCGGTGGCCTACGAACTACAGCTACCACAGGAACTAAGTAGCGTACACAACGTGTTTCACGTTTCAAACCTCAAGAAGTGTTTGTCGGACGAAACTCTCACAATTCCTTTAGAGGAAATCCATATCGATGAACAACTACACTTCATAGAGGAACCGGTGGAAATTATGGACCGGGAACTCAAGAAGTTGAAACATAGTAAGATACCCATTGTAAAAGTTCGATGGAACTCACGACGAGGACCGGAATACACCTGGGAACGGGAGGATCAGATGAAAAAGAAATACCCTCACCTATTCGCCGAACAAGCCAACACCGGCACATGAACTGAATTTCGGGACGAAATTCCCAATAACTGGGGGATGATGTGACACCTCGTAATTTCCAGGTCAGCAATTCTATTATTTTAATAATAATGTTTATTATTATTTCATACGTGGCACTAGAATAAATGCATTTAGTGTGACACGTGGCACAACAGTCTGAACACACCGATAATTCGAGGAATTATCGCACAACAATCGCACGTGTCTTGAATGACGAACGTTGGTGAACGGATCAATCTGTAACACAAAACACTGCACTTAGGTTCGGTGAACCTAATTTAGTTAGAACAAAGCCAATATGTTGAGAAACGATGATCGTATTCGAGAAAAACGAAAGATTCGGTTCAAAACAATGAAATTGGACCTATTGGGCTCAGCCGAGACCCATCGCGGTACGCGATGGACATACAATTGGGCTTTCGCGTTACGCGAAGCTCAAGCGGGAGAATTTGAATTCTCCGAAAAACGTCGCGGTACGCGACGACCGATCATCTTCAACCACCGCGGTACGCGGCGTGTTTCGGGAACAGAATCATTATTTTAATCGCCGCGGTACGCGGAGCTGCTTTTTGGACATACGTCGCGGTACGCGACGACCCCAACACGCAAAATCTTTTATAAATCCAATGTTAATCATTTCAGCCGAACTCTACTCTATTCCCTCGACTGAAACTCGTCTCCCTCGACCCTTTGCACTCTGTTCCAACCATTTTACACCAGGAGAAGCCATTCTCAAACCTTTGGAGGCCATTGATTGAAGGTTGAAGCTTTGTAGAAGCCCCAAGGACATCCTACCTGCTTGTTCTTCGCGTTTGAGTCGACTCCAGCCTCCCTAGAGCTGTTCCAGAAGTTGCTCAAGCCCCATTTCGTGATTTAAAGCTTTGGAAGGTAGTTTCTATGGTCAAATCTTGCTTAAAACACACACTAGGCACACATGCAAGCCATTTTGGCCACATGCAACACCATCACCACATTGATCTCGAAATTTTGATAGATTAGATCTGTTGTTTGTTGATTTATTCACTGATTTGATGATTTAATGACGATACATGATGATTTTATTTGAAAACCATGGTGATTTGGTGATTATGTTAGTGGATGGTTACTTTTAACAACATGCATGGATGATCTAAGTAGATTCACATGATGTTTGGTATTGAAATGTTGTTAGTAATGATATTGAGGATGTTCTACATGATTTAGGATGGTTGATTATGTCAAGATTGGTCATTTGGGTGATTATTGCCATAAATAGTAACTTTTATGTTACAAAGTGGTGATTTTGATGAAATAGTAACATGCATGTGTTTAGATCTAAATGTTATGCTTGAAATGATGATTAGAAACTATTGTGATAGATACTTGATGCATAGAAATGTCTAGGATAGTCAAAAGTGTGATTTTTGGGAACGTTACTATAAATAGTAACTTTATTTTACAAAGTTTACGATTTGTCACATGTTAGTTCTAACAAGCATGATTAATAGATTATTTAGGACTATCATGATGATAATAAATGATGTTAATTGTTAAACTTGTGGAAACATGCTTAATTTAGAAACTTTCCAAATATGGAAACTTTTACGCGCAAACTATGTTAAAACGATTATGTGTAACTATGTGCTATGTGATAACATGCTCATTTAGGATAAATATGCATGTTAGAATAATCGGAATATAATTTTATGCATAACCTGCCAAATATGGAAACTTTCCTAAAATAGGAACTTACCATAAATAGTAAGTTTCCTCATTGGAACGATTTTGGTATCCGTACACTTCACACGACACTAAAACCGCACGATACACGAACACTTGATCCAAACCGTCACCAACGGGTCGTTAGGTCAAACACGATCGACACGGTCAAACACGGTCAACTCGACCTACATAACCACTTAGTGTTGTTGAACACTAACACGGTCCAGTGAGACCCACACTTGTGAACACAAACTCATAGTACCTATGTGATATAGGTGACTACTAGCCGGCGAGCTACACGTACTCTTTTGAGCTAACGCATATCTAAACTCAGGTGAGTTTACGGCCCCACTTTTACTCTTTAACTGCTTTTACTCAATCTTGGGGTGAGAATACTATGCAACTGTTTTAGATGTATGACTGGTATGTTGTAAAACTATTTTTGAGTGTAACTATTATCGCATAAAGCCCTCACTTATCCTTACCGTTAATTGTTACGAACGAGTCGTTATTACGTAGTACTACTGGGTTTGACTAGCCCCACTCGGCAACAACTTTGACTGGAAGTCATAACGAGTGTAATAATCGATGTGAATTGCGAGTTCAGCGATGACTCGCGGAGGCAAATGGAAACAGTCTAGTTTCGGTAAGATGACATGACACACTCACGGATCGTGGATCCAACAACTAAACTTAACATGCCCAGTATATATCTGTTTACTATTTGTGTCCGTCTAAACCTGTGAACTCACCAACTTTTTAGTTGACACTTTTCGCATGTATTCTCAGGTAACTGATGGAGCTTACGCTAGGATACACACAAGGAAGCCTTAAGGAGTCTGGCCTGCATATAGACTCGTACATTAGGCGTTGTGTGCATTTGTTATGAGTTGAAAACAATTTATTATGTAGGGTCTTGAACAATTACTTTCCGCTGCTACTTATGTATTTGATGATTTACATTTTCCGCTGCATACTTATGTAAACTTGTTTGGTTTTGCAAATTGTGTGATTGTGTAACTCATATAGAAGTCGTTCTATATGACCAAGAGCTGTGATTCCTGGCCACGTCACACCCACGTGGACTGACACCACGAGTGGGAAATTGGGGGTGTGACACAACGCCATCGAAATGAGTTCAATCAGAGTTCGTTTAGGTAGGTTTTTGAGGTTTTAAAAATCATTTTTAGCCTTCTTAGGCAAAATAGACTTTTTATTTGATCTTGTAATCCCTAGGGCTTTTAAGTCAAATTTTGAGCTTGCAATCGTATTCAAATTATAATAAAATAAAGTTATGGGTATTCGTTGAAACATTTGAAACATTCATTAAACAAATTTTAGTGTGTATATATTATGGGTTGTGTTATTCTTACACTCTCTTTTTTTAAAATACACCCCTGAGACAGCCCGTACTTCCCAGTACGGCCCGTCTCAGTACCTGGTCAAACATTCCCCCTGACAACCTTTGACAATGATTGGGATCAAGACGGGCCGTACTGATCACTATGGCCCGTCTCATTCATCGTACAGACATTCCCTCCAACATAGGACAATGATTTGAAAGCAAGACGGCTCGTACTGGCCTGTACGGCCCGTCTTGCTTTTTCAATTCTAAGAATGCTGACATGGAAGGACGTTGATTTGACCTAGTACGGGCCGTATTGAACCATCTTCAAATTTGTATATAAGCTTCAATCGTTTCAAACGAACGCATAAGTTTTCGAATTCGAATATATTTCAAGATAATTCATATTTGTAACGATGTCGTTCTTTGATGGGAGTTTTTTCAACTATTCCGTGCTAGATTTGAATGAAGATCCTCCTGTTGAGTATTCATACGGCACGATAGATCTGAATGCTGAAACTAACGCTGATGTCGGTTTTGACAGTCAAGCATCGTATGCGCAACAAAACGATTATGGGTTCGTGTATAATGATAGTAAACAAAGTAACCCAGAGGAGGCTTATGAAGAAAAGCCGGCGGATTCAAACATTAACTGGGAAATCAAAGAGGTAACTTAAATGAAACATAAATGTTGATGATTGTATATTATCGCTACCCATTTACGGTATTTATTATTCTTTTTATATGTCAGGAGTTTATGTCCGAAGAAGTGCTGGTATGGTGGGTGAAAAGTAGAGCAGTAGACAATGGTTACATTGTAGTCAAAAGAAGAACGAAGAAATCAAAGACAACAGGCAGTGTAATAAAAGTCTGGCTCATGTGTGACCGTGGTGGCGAGCATAATAGCATCGCAATCCTTAGACGGTCAAGCAGCAAGGAAATCGGTTGTCCGTTTCAACTGATATGGTTACACAACGAAGTTCATGAATCCTGAAAATTACAGGTGATAAACGACAATCACAATCACGAACCTGCTCAGAATCTAGAGGGTCATCCATATGTTAGAAGATTTACTCAGGAGGAAGAAGATATGGTTGAGAATCTGACCGAGCGGCACATGGATCCTCGTAACATTCTTTCGAGCATAAAGAAACATAACCCTGAAAATGTATCCATTTGTAGAGATGTATACAATTTACAGCAGAAAATAAAAAACAAGAAGAAATTCGGTGATACTCCGATGCAGGTCTTGGAAAACGTGCTTCACAGTCAGCGGTACGTTTACTATACCCTGGAGGATCCTGAAACTAATTTCGTGGAAGACATTTTCTTTTGTCATCCAAAATCGTATTGCTGGTGGCGTGCATTTCCGCACGTACTGATGATGGACGCGACGTACAAAACGAACCAATACAGGCTTCCATTTATTCAAATTGTTGGCGTGACTTCCACACACCAGACGTTTAGTATTGCTCACGCGTTCGTAAGCAAAGAGCATGAGGAAAACTACGTCTGGGTCTTGGAAATGGCTAAGAGTATGTTGAATAAATGTATGGAGCCACGTGTGATATTAACAGATCGAGACCTTGCTGTTATGAGTGCGTACCGTAAGGTGTTTCTAGAAGCTGCAAAATATCTCTGCAGATGGCACATAGACGAAAATATTGTCAAACACTGCAAGGCAAACTTTTCGGATGCAAACTGGAAGAAATTCAAAGGTCGATGGACGGATTTGTGTAACTCTCCGACAACAGAGTTATACGACTACAACTACAACCGTTTGTATGGAAGACTTATCAAAGACAACAAAAAAAGTAAGCATCATATACCATTATTATTATCATCATATCATCATTGGTTTTTGTTTCATTTCAGGGGTTCTGAAGTATCTGACGCACACCTGGTTAAACAGTTACAGAGATATGTTTGTAACAGCATGGACCAATAGAACGCAATTATAAAAATACATTTATGTAAATAAAATAAATAATTAAGTACTCATAAAGTTTTTATGTAAATAATACAAGGATCAAATAAAAAGTTTTATAAATTTTTGGAACTATAAATTTATTTAACTCTGAAGAATACTTTTATAAACTTTAAAAATGGCTAAAGGGCTGAAACTGTAATTTTTCTAAACTTTATATGTGACTGTGAAGAAGAATAAAAGAGGAAATAAAAGAAATTATAAGTGAGGGGTGGAAACTGTAATTACTGAATTCTTTCCCCCCTTCCCCCTTTTCTTTCTCGTCCAGTTACACCAAACCCAACCCACCGACCCGTTCGCGACCCGGAAGCCTATTCCAGCTCATCCACTCGTTTTAGAACAAATTAGGAACATATTTGATAGGTACACGAGCACACGGATCGTATCAAACCATTAACTTCACGAAATCGAAACGAAATCAATGGGATTCAATCTTCTAAATGCCGAACCATTAACCAAAATATAATTCGAATTAGATCAGTATAAAACTCAAAACAAATGCACTCTAAACCTTGCCCTCCTCTCCAAGAAACTTTATGGGTATCTCAAATCGATCCACAAGCATTCTAAAGTCGGAATCAAAGCGAATCACGACCGAAAGCTTCATCTACTCGAACCCTATCAAATCGAACACCTCATCTGGTAAATAATACATCTTCTTACTCAGTTTTAGATGGGGATTGAAAAGCCCTAACCTTTCAGAGACTTAAGATCGATTATTGGATCGAATTGGGGAACAAATCAATTAGGGTTCATACGAATTCTAGGTTTCTTTTGAAAGTCTGTATAAATCTAAATTGATTTAAGTCTAAGCAATAAAACCTTCACCCAACCCAGTGGTTAAATCGCTCGGCTGGGGAGAAGGCACCCTGGTTCGAACCCTACAGCCGAGATCGTAATCGGTTTTTGCTCCCATTTGACCCTTTTCCACCCTATTTTTTTAAAAATAAATTTTTATATATTCTGTAATAAGTAAATTAGTTACAAAAAATGTTAAAATTATTTTTATTAATTAAACTAATTATTTACACTTATTTTAAACATAAATAACTAAACTAAAAACTTTAGTTAATCTTTTATTCTTACAAAAATAAACTAGAATAATTTTTATAAAATACATATATGTAAATAATTATTAAGTTTATTAATAATTAACCTTTTATTATTTTATAAAATAATTTATAAAATACATGTTTGTATACCTTTATTTATTTATTTTTTTTCATTATTATTTTCAATAATAAAATGTTTATAAATTTATCCTTTTAATTATAAATCAATTTTGTTCAAATAAAGTCTATAACTTTAAATGTTTGTTCCATAAAACTAACAACTTATTTTACTATTAAAAGCAAAACAAATCATTATTCTAAAAAAGAAAATTTTATAAACAAAGAAATATTTCAAAATAAATAAATAAAAAGGTTTTTGTTTTTAAACTAAACATAAATCTTTTATAATAAACATACAATTTCTTTAACACAATTATTTAATTTAAGATGACTTCTTTAAAAACAAAATTCCTTAAACATTAAACAATAAAACAAAAACAAAAGGATGGAAATTAGGTTAATTAAGCATCATGTGATATTCAAATGATGATTCAAAAATCAATTAGGATATTTATTTATTTGGTTATTCAAAATCAAATAAATAAATGATTATTCTAAATCAATTAAGATGTTAATTTATTTGATTATTCAAAAATCAAATAAACAAATGGCTATTCAAAATCAATTAGGATATTTATTTATTTGATTATTCAAAGTCAAATAAATAAATAATTATTCAAAATCAATTAGGATATTTATTTATTTGATAAATAAATAAATAAATAATCCTAAATGAAAACCATTCAAACTTAGACATATCAATTAGGGCTTCCATAGTATGTCATAGAAACTAGGATGCCAAAACTTGAACTCAAAGTACATAGACTAAGAAATTCTATTGCTTTTAGGTTAAGGTGTGCAAGCACAACTTCGTAAATCCTAGGCAACGATTCAAGTGACAAAGCTAGGACATCATGTGAGTAATTCTATACTCCCTCTTTACATTTTTGTACTTTTGGGATGTTACAAATGCTAGTTTTCAAAAACTAAGTTATTCTAGAGTCAAATCCTATAGATGCAATGCTTTTAGTCTATTTGGTTTGAATTCATGCCATGTGATTCTATTTGCTTTGTGATACTATGATATTCTATGATATTCTATACCGAGTATCCTAAGGTGTGTTAGATATCACCTTCGCTTTGACTTAGGCCAAATGTGTTAAAAGGGCGAAAAGCACAACTATGGGTAGACTTGTGAAAATACTTAGCCTTGTGTTTTGTATTGGAACGAGTTTGGAGACGATATAAACTATTGCAGACTTGTAAATATACTAAGCTTTTTAGCTAAGTATTGATACGAGTTTGGAGACGAGATATTCTATAAACCTAATTGCAAACGAGTTGGATATACATGCTAGAGTTTAAACTTATAGTCTAATCGAATTGCATCATTTTCTTACGTATACTATATAAACTGTGTGGGTTACTCACCAACTAAGCAAATAGTTGACAAAAATCTTTATTTTGCATATGTAACAGGTTAGATGGATGCTTTCAAGAAAGACTAAGATAGGTTTATGTTAGAAGACCTAGATTTAAATTTTAAAACAATTTTAGACTATTTCCTTTATGTATTTTGGTTTTTGAACTATGTAATTGAATGATTGTTTGGTTTGAATGAATTTATTTTGAATTATTTAAATACAATTGTTTAATTATTGAAACTTATAACATAGCACCATGAGTAATGAACAATCTAACTCGCGCCCCAACGTATTCCGCCGTTGGTTGGGGGTGTGACATATTGGTATCAGAGCCATGGTTATAGGTATTTAGGTTATTAGAAAATGGTGGCCTAGATTATAACTAAGCTTACCCAAATATGAGTTATCTCATATTACTACTTGTTATGTGCTATATGTTGGGACACCTCGTATTTTCCACGTCAGCATTTATTTTATTTTAATAATAATGTGTATTATTATTACATACGTGGCACTAGAATTAGCGAAATTTAGTGTGACACGTGGCACCACAGTCTAAACACACACAACCAAACCGATAATTCGAGAAATTATCGTACAACGCACGCACGTGTCTTGAATAACGAACGTTGGTGAATTAATCAAACCATAGTACACTTTCACTGCACATAGGTTCTAGGGAACCTAAAATAGCGGGAACGATGTTTACATGTCGAGAAACGATGATCGTAATCGAGAGATATGCGAAGATCGGTTCGAAACAACAAAATTGGAGTTATTGGGCTCATCTGGGATCCATCGCGGTACGCGATGGGCTCCTGGTTGATCCTTGGCGGTACGCGACGGATGGCGCGGGAAAATGATTCCCGAAACACGCCACGGTACGCGGAGAATACCTTTTGCAGGCTCAGCGGTACGCGATGGGGCCTAACACGCAAAATCTTTATAAAACCAAGACTTAATCATTTCTATCCACCCTATACCACACTTCTCGAGTTCCAGGCGACTAGACTCCATCATAACCACCTGCAAATCACATTATAACCTCTTGAAGCCATTGTTGCGAGCTTGAAGAAGCTTGTTTTGAAGACCTTGAAGGATTGAATCTCAAAGGAACTCCAAGAACACCACACTCCATCCTTTTTTCTGATTGAAGCCATCTCAGCCACTTCTAGAGCTGTTCCAGATCTGCTCAAGCTCCACATTGATGATCCAAGGCTTTGTGAGGTACTATCCTTGTTCAATTTAACTTAGAATCACTCATACATATACATGCGAGATAAATCACCCACATTCACACACTAGATCTACACGTGCCCGACTTTTGGATTTGGGTTTATTGTTTTAACCATTGATTTAGATGATTTTATGAGTGATTTGGCGATGATCCATGATGATGTCCATAAGATTTAATGGGTAATTGTTGTTAATATGAAGAAATGGTCATATTTAGACACATGCATGTAGGATCTAAGTGGATTTAAATGATTTTGGATATGAATATATGATTATTGATGATGATTGAGATTATTTGCAAGGTCTATTGTGATTATTATGATCAAAATGATGATTTTGACTAGAAATGGCTATGTTGACCACATGCATGCATGATCTAACATGTTTTATGATGATTTGAATGATAACAATTGAATATTAATGATATTAAGGGTGATTTACAAGGTTTGACCATGATTGTTGTTAGTAAAATGGATTATTAGAATATCTTACTAATTGTGGTAACTTTGTCGTTACAAGATGATGATAAATGATGAAATGGTAACATGCATGAGTTTAAAACTATAATTTATGATGATTCTTGATGCATTGGTTGTTAAATTTGATAAAAGCTATGATTTACACGTTTATTTCCATAAATAGTAACTTTGTAGTCGCAGATGATGATTTAGTGATGAATGTGAAATTGTTTATGCTTACTTGAGAATAACATGATGATATTGGATGATTTGAGTTATTAGAGTCATTGAAAAATGTGTATCTATGACAAGTTTCCATAAATGGAAACTTTGGTTGTGAGACATGTTCATAACCTCATGCTTTGGTCAAACTTGAGTTACAATGATAATGTTAAGAGTCTTAGAATCATGTTAGAAAGAATTATTGATGATTAGGACACGTGTTATGTGAACTTTCTATAGTTAGTAACGTTTGTACGCGAAACATGTTTAACCGGCTAGGTGTGACAATGTGTTATATGATAACATGCTCATTTAGGTTAATTATGCATATTAGAATAATCGTAAAGTGATTTCTTGAACGACCTGCTTTAAAATGGGAACTTGCCCGAAATAGGAACTTACTATAAATAGTAAGTTACCTCACAGGTGACACTTTGGTATCCACACACATTACACGACACTATATCGCACGCTACACGATCACTTGAACTAAAACCTCCACCAACGGGTCGTTGGGTCAAACACGGTCAGCACGGTCAACGCAACCCACATAACAACCAGGAGTTGTTTAGACACGAATGCGGTCCTGTGAGACCCACACGAATATTAACACGAACTTATAACACCTATGTGATATAGGTAACTGCTAGCCGGTGAGCTACTCCGTTCTCGTAAGAACGCATTCAATCAGACTCACGTGAGTTTACAGCCCCACTTTTACTCTTTAACTGTTTTACTAAACTTATGGGGTGAGAATTAAATTGCAACTGTTTTAGATATATGACTGGTATGTTGTAAAACTATTTTGAGTGTATTATTATCGCTACAAGTCCTCATTACCCTTACCGTTAGTTCTGTAACAAACGAGTCGTTGTTACGTAGTACTACTGGGTTTGACTAGCCCCACTCGGCAACAACGTTGACTGGAGGTCATAACGAGTGTAATATCGATGTTGATCTGGGTTCAGCGATGACCCGGGGAGGCAAAAGGAAACAGTCAAGTTTCGGTAGGATGACATGACACACTCACGGATCGTAGATCCAACAAAACTATTTATCATACCCAGTATATAACTGTTTTACTGCTTTCAAATACTTAAACCTGTGAACTCACCAACTTTATGTTGACACATTTTAGCATGTATTCTCAGGTAACTGAACAGCACGAGCTAGGATGCACATGGAGATGCACAAGAGAGTCTGCATTCATATAGACTCTAATCCTAGGCTTATGTTTTTATTTATGTGTTTTAAACAATGTTAAACATGTAGTGTCGGATACAATCTACTTTTCCGCTGCAAACAATTTAAATACTCCGCTGCTATATATTCTAAACATTTTGCGCTGCATATTATTGAAACCTGTGTTATTTTACAAAATTGTATGTTTGTGTAACTCATATAGAGTTGTTCTATATGACCATGAGCTGTGATCCTGGCCACGTCACCCGCGCGGTATGACTCCGCACGTGGGAATTTGGGGGTGTGACATGTGTTATTTGTTATATCATAATTGTTATGTTATGTTATGTTGTGTTGTGTTGTGTTGTGTTGTGTTGTGTTGTTGTGTGTGTTGTGTTGTGTTGTGTTGTGTTGTGTTGTGTTGTGTTGTGTTGTGTTGTGTTGTGTTGTGTTGTGTTGTGTTGTGTTGTGTTGTGTTATGTTATGTTATGATTTCTTATTATGTGTTATTTATATTAAACTGTTACCATAGAGGAAAGCCTTAGTTGTTAATAACATAGAGGAAAGCCTTAGTTGTTAATAACATAGAGGAAAGCCATAGTTGTTAATATGCCTCTGCCTAAACTTAGCTAAGAATGCCTTAGAACTTTGCTTTAAGTTAAATCCATTCTAAACTCATGTACGCGCGAACAATAGATAGTTGATAAGATTCAAACTCATTAGGCTTAATGCCTAATATTCCTTAGAAAAGTTAGGTTTAGGACATTCCAATATTGATTTTAAGATCCTGTTAGAATTAGGTTTGTGAGGTGGATATGTAGTAACTGGAAGGGTGTCGTACAGGTAGTTGGAATTCCTATCTAGGAAGTCTATTCGTATAAATCCCCAAGGTACTGTGGGACCAGTCTAGCTTTCCTAGGGACTTCTGATGATAGTATGATCACTTATAGGCCAAAGCATAGGACACCGAACATCTTACAAACCAAATTAATTCTAATATGTCACAAGGTATTTTGAATACCATTCCTTATGTTTTAAATAAAGTAAATTGATTTGTTTATGTGTTTTTATATTCAATGGCATATTATCTATGATTAGTAATAATTATTTATTGCTATATCTAAGATTATACTAATGTCAAGAATGTTATCTATTATATTCAATCTATTCATATTCAACTCCTAATAAATTCATGTCCTTTGTTTATCTAGAATGCCTCGTAGACAACGCGTTGCTGAACGTCGTACGGCTGCCATGATCGCCGGTCAAATGGAAGCCATGTTACCTAACATGGTTGTGCAACTGCACCAACGGTTGAATGTCAATCAAACAAACCCGAACCCTGAAACCGAAAACCAACCCAAGTGCTCATTCAAGCACTTCAATTCCTGCAACCCACCTAAGTAAAATGGGTCGGATTGAGCTACTGGACTGACCCAATGGTTCGAGGGAATTGAAAGTACTTTTCTAGAATAATGACTGCCCAGCTAATCTGAAGGTTCGTTATGCTACCGGGACTCTTCAAAAACGAGCCCTTACTTGGTGGAATAACGAGAAAAGGTCTTTGGGTGAGAATACTGCTGCTGAACTGACCTGGACTAAGATTAAGGAATTTATGACCCGAGAGTTTGCCCTCGCAATGAGGTCAAAAAGATCGAGTTTGAGTTTTGGGATCTCAAACAGGACAGTGGAGAAAACATGATCTATAACAATCGCTTCCATGAACTTACTCCTTTGTGCCCTCACATGGCAACCCCTCGCAAAAGGGGGATCGAGAAGTACATTGGTGGTCTGCCAATACAAATCCAAGACTCGGTCTTTAGTAGCAAACATGTTACCTTAGCTGATGCCATTCACATGGCGGCGACCCTCACTGGAAACCATGTAAAGGCAGGGACCTTAACTAGAAAAGGTTTAAAGAAAGACAAGGAACCAGCAAAGGGTTCAAAAGAAGCTCCAAAAGAGGAGCCAAAGACTGGTTCAAATTCCAACTTCAAGAAATATCACAAGCCAATCACACAAACTATGTTGTGACCCAGGCCAATCCTATTCAACAAGTGGCCCCGATCAATCCTAACACTCAAGCCAACAAAAAGGTCTACACAGGAACTCATCCTTTGTGCACAATGTTCAACTTTCATCATCCTGCTGTTGCTCCATGTCGATTGTGCACCAATTGCAATCGACTAGGTCATTTTGCTGTTCATTTTCGTGTGCCAAAGGTTCAAGCTCCTCAAGCTAATATGAACTTCATCACTACTCCTTATGCCAAAGCTTGCTATAACTGTGGGAACCCGAATCATTTTGCCAACACTTGCCCTATTCAAGCCTACAACAATGCCCTGATGGCCCCGAACAACCAAGTCAATCAAGGTGCAAGGGGTCATGCTTTTAATGTCAATGTGTGACACCTCGCAATTTCCAGGTCAACAATACCTTATATTTTATAATAATGCGTATTATTATTTCATACGTGGCACTAGAATAATTAATATTTAGTGTGACATGTGGCACAACAGTTCGAACACATCGATAATTCAAGGAATTATCTCACAACACTTGCACGTGTCTTGAATAACGAACGTTGGTGAACGGATCAAACCACAGTACACTATCACCGCACTTAGGTTCGGGGGAACCTAAATTAGTTAAAACAATGCTTATGTGTCGAGAAAAGATGACCGTCGTCGAGAAATTCGCGAAAATCGATTCAAACTATGAAATTGGGCTTATTGGGCTCAACTTGGACCCATCGCGGTACGCGATGGGCACCCAAATGGGCCTTCGCGACACGCAGAGCCCAGGCGGGAGAATTTGAATTCTCCGAAATCCATCGCGGTACGCGACGACCGATCATCTCCCTTCATCGCGATACACGGCGTGTTTCGGGAACCGAATGATTATTTTAATCATCGCGGTACGCGGCGATGCTTTTTGTCAGACATCGCGGTACGCGACGACCCTACACACGCAAAATCTTTATTTATCCAATGTTAATCATTCTGCTACACCCCTATCCGACTTCCATCGACTGAAAACCTTCTTCTCGACCAAAATCACTCTGTTACAACCATTTTCATCAGCAGAAGCCATCAAGAAACCCATTTGGAAGGCCATTGACGATTTGAGCTCAAGTTTGGAAGGAGAAATAGAAGAACCGACAAAATCTCTGGGTTTGCTGTTGTGGTGCTCGATCTCAGCCACGTTTAGAGCCCCTCCAGACCTGCTCAAGCCTCATCTCTACAATCTAGAGCTTTGTGAGGTAGTCTCCATGTCTAATCCAGTCTAAAATCGTTTATACACACACATGCAAGGGGAAATACCCACATGCATCACCATCACCACTTGAACCACGAATTTTTGGGTTATGAGTCTGCTATGTGATGATTTTGTTTACTGATTTAGTGGTTTAAAAATGATCTATGGTGATATTGACATGATTATATAGTTATTTGTTGATTTTGTTAAGAAATAGATACTTTTTACCACATGCATGTGCGATCGATGATGCTACACATGATATTTGATATTGAAATATTGTTATAAGTGATACTAGGAATGATCTATAAGATCAAAGTGTGTTGTTGATGTCAAGGAAATGGTTATTTGCATTATTTCCATAAATAGAAACTTTAATGTTATGAAATTGTGATTTTTGATGAAATAACCACATGCATGTGTTTAGATCTATAAGTTATGTTTAAAATGATATCTAGAAACTAAAATGATGGTTATTGATGTATTAGAATGGTTAGAAGCATCAAATGTATGATTTTTATGAATATTTCTAAAAATAGTAACTTTTTGTTACAAATTGTTAATGTAAAAAGGTTAGGGATGTTGTGATGTGCATAACATGGTTAGTTAGCATTATCATGATGATGATAAGTGTTATGATTACTTAGAATGATGAAATATGTGCATTTGCCATTGGTTACTATAAATAGTAACTTTATTATGCTAGGTTGATAAATGACAACGTGTTAGTTGTAACGAATATGGTTAAATGACTATTTAGAACTAGGATATTGGTAATTAGATGAGATTTGTTATTAAACTTGGTTAAACGTACTTACTTTTGCAACTTTCTAAATATAGTAACTTTTACGCGTAAAACATGCTAAACCGGCTAAGTGTAACTATGTGCTATGTGATAACATGCTCACTTAGGATAAGTATGCATGTTAGAATAACCGGAATATGTTTTCTTGCATGACTTGCCTAATTTGGAAACTTTCCTGAAATAGAAACTTACTATAAATAGTAAGTTTCCTCACGAAAGTGACTTTGGTATCCGCACACATCACACGACACTAAAACACACGTTACACGAGCACTTGATCCAAAACCGTCACCAGCGGGTCGTTAGGTCAAACACGGTCAACACGGTCAACACGGTCAAACACGGTCAACACGACCCACATAACAACTTGGAGTTGTTAAACACGAGCACGGTCCTGTGAGACCCACGTGTATGTAACACAAACTTATAACACCTATGTGATATAGGTAACTGCTAGCCGACGAGCTACTCCGTTCACGTACGAACGCTCAACACAAACTCAGGTGAGTTTACAGCCCCACTTTTACTCTTTACTGTTTTTACTAAACTTATGGGGTGAGAATTGCATTGCAACTGTTTTAAATATATGACTGGTATGTTGAAAAATCATTTTCGAGTGTAAATATTATCGCATTAAGTCCTCACTTATCCTTACCATTAGTTATATAACATACGATTCGTAATTACGTAGTACTACTGGGTTTGACTAACCCCACTCGGCACCAATGTTGACTGGAGGTCATAACGAGTGTAATTTCGATGTTGATGTCGGGTTCAGCGATGACCCGCGGAGGCAAACGGAAACAGTCGAGTTTCGGTAAGATGAACTGACACACTCCACGGATCGTAGATCCACAACTAAACTTAACATACCCAGTATATGCTGTTTACTTTTCAGTCTGTCTAAACCTGTGAACTCACCAACTTTTTAGTTGACACTTTTCGCATGTATTCTCAGGTAACTGATGGAACCCAAGCTAGGATGCGCACAAGGAAGCACTAAGGAGTCTGGATTGCATATAGACTCGTGTCCTAGGCTTATGACTGATTTATGTCTTTTAAAACAATTTTATGCATATGTAGTGTCTTAAACAGTTTATCATTTCCGCTGTATTACTCTTTGTTTTCCGCTGCAAACTTATATTTACTTATGATATTATAAACATTTTTTCCGTTGCGTATTATTGAGACTTGAATTATTTTACAAATCTGTATGTTGTGTAATGCATATAGAGTCGTTCTATATGACCATGAGCTGTGATCCTGGCCACGTCACACCCGCGCGGTCTGACACCGCACATGGGAATTTGGGGGTGTGACACAATGCTAATCAAGCCCAAAACAACAACGATGTGGTGAACGGTATGTTTCTTGTAAATGGAATTTATTCATCTATATTGTTTGATACGGGTGCCGATAGGAGTTTTGTATCCTTAGACTTTGAAACTCTACTTGCTATGCCTAGAACTAAGATGAATGAACCTTTTTGTGTTAAAGTAGCCAATGGAAATACCATTAAACTTGACTCTTTTATACCTAATTACGCTTTGAACCTTAATTCTAATGATTTCTCTGTTGACCTTATCCCAATGCAATTGGGAAGATTTGACCTCATAGTCGGCATGGACTGGTAGTCAAAGCATCATGCAGAAATAGTTTGTCACAAGAAGTATATTCGAATCTTGATCAAAGAAGGTCAAGAGCTACTAGTATATGGGGAGAAAGCCTCAAGGGGACTTCGACTCATGTCATGCATGCAAGCTCAAAAGTACTTACGAAAGAAGTACGTGGCCTTTTTGGCCCACATTGTGGAAACCAAAACAGATGAGAAAAAGCTATAAGACATCCCTATAGTTCGTGAATTTCCCGCGGTCTTTCCTGAAGATATCAACAGTCTACCTCCGAATCGACAAGTCGAATTCCGTATTGGTCTCATTCCTGGAGCGATGCCTGTCGCGAAAGCTCTTTATCTGTCACACCCCCAAATTCCCATTTACGGTGTCAGGTCGCTGGGTGTGACATGTCCAGGATCAAAGCTCTAGTCATATAGAACGACTCTATATGAATTCGAAAACACGTGGATATTACTTAAAATATCCCATTTAAATAAAACATGTTTGACAGCGAAACAGTTATGCGGAAGCTAGTACAACAGTTATATCAAAACAACACGATATGTTCACGCTATCTATAATGCATGCATCCTTCTTTGTGAGTCCCCTTAGGTGCATCCTAAGCCCTTAGTTGTGCTGAGTACCTGAGAATTACATACTAAAACGGGTCAACATAAAGTTGGTGATTTCATAGGTTTATATCAAAAGTAAGTAGAGAAAACCAGTTTTTCGTATGATCTGATGTTTATTAATGTTTGTCCGAGCCCTAGGCTCCAAGTGTCAGTTGCGTCTCTACTGAACTAGACTTGTTAGCTCTTGCCTCCGCCATGTCTATCCTAAAAACAATGGCTATGGGTTGAGATTACACGCGTCCTGACCTCAAGTTAGCATTGGCGTCGCGTGGGGTTCATCACACCCAATAGTACTTTCTAAACTCACCTCGTTGTTTGAACATTAACAGTAAGACTGTGCGAGGACTTTGTTGCGATATACAAAACTTAAATGTTTGTTCCTAATATGTTCGTCACACCCATAATATGTTCGTACAAATAGTTTGCGTAATTTGTCTGACCCAGATGTTGGTCAGCAATGTTTTTCCAGCCTGTTGACCCAAATGTAGGTCAACAATGCTTGTCAAATGTTTGCTCACATTGTTTGTCAAAAATTTTATCAAATGTGTTTGTCCCAAAGTGTTTGTCAAAAGCGTTTGTCAAAAGCGTTTGTCCAAAAGGTTTGTTAGAAGCGTTTGTCCAAAAGGTTTGTTAGAAGTGTTTGTCCAAAAGGTTTGTTAGTAGCGTTTGTCAAAAATGTTTGCCACAATTGTTTGTCATGAGTGTTCGTCAAATACGTTTGTTACAAATTTGTTGGTCAAAAGTGTTTGTCTAAAATGTTTGTCAAAAGCAGTTGCATGTAATTCTCCCCAGATTTACGTTTATAAATGATTTAGAGAATAGGGGCCGTGAACTCACCTGAGTATATATATATACGTAAGCTCCTAAATCTTTCGGTGAATCGTTGTGGGTTACCTATATCACATAGAACTTATGAGTTTGTGTTTGTGTGCGTGTTCGTGTTCGTGCTTAACAACTCAAAGTTGTTGTGTTTGGCTATGTTCGACTGTGTTTGACTTGTGTTTGTCCGTGTTGACTCAATGACCCGTTGGTGATATGTTTGTAGCTCGATAATGTTTGTTTAGTGCTTGTCAAGTTTCTTCAACTAACCATTAGTGCACGTAAACATGTCATAACACATAACGGTTTCAAATGTGGCGAGTAGGCATAGCGTACCTATATTGATCATGTTACTAACCATGGTAGTTGTCACGTATGTTCATCAGACAAGTTATTATTTATAGTGTGTTTCCTCATTTATCAAATATGCATAAGAAGTAACCCTTTATCAATCTAAGCATGCTCGTTCCCAAATGATCATGTTACCACATAGCACATTGTCACAAGTCATCAAATAAGCACAAGAGTCCATTTCGAGCGAATAAAGTTACTAAATATAGAAAGTTGCTATATTTATCATGTTTTTGAATCACTTCAAGTATGCCAACACTTTTATAACATCATAATGCAACACCTACAATCGTATTTCACCTTCTAACATGTTCCTATGTTGTTTCGTACAAGAATCCCCAAATAAAGGTACTATTTTTAGTAAGTCACCATGTTTATCATGTTTAATCATCAAACATCATGCGCATACATTCACATCATCAAAGTAAAGTATTTGAAATCATTTAGCATCACAAAACATGCTCAATCGCTCCAATTTATCGAAATCCCCAATTTTTGTTTCCTTAAATAGTAATATATGACCAAATCACCCATATCATCAATCTAACATACCAAGTATGCAAATACTACCAATACTAATACAATAATCATTCAAACTAACGTAACATGTTTAGAGCATCATCTATCCTCATCTTGCATCACCAAAGTTACTATTTTTAGAAATAATCCCCAAATCTCATCAAATAACCAATACTATATATGACTTTCATTATACACAATCCCCATATAGCAACGATCACTTATTCATATCAAAAATAACCCAAAACTACATAGATCGTCATTGCATGTCATCAAAGAGTTACTATTACTAGTAAAAATCATCAATATCACAATATTCTCATCAAAACTTGTCACACCCCCAAATTCCCACTCGTGGTGTATGTCCACGTGGATGTGACGTGTCCAGAATCACAGCTCAAGGTCATATAGAACGACTCTATATGCGTTTACAAATCCAAGTTTGACACATACACATAACAAAATAGTTTGCAGCGGAAAAGTATTTCATAGCAGCGGAAATAAATATGTTTGAATACATGCAGCGGAAATCAAATTGTCAAATGCAACATTGTTTAATTCATAACATAAATAAGAGTGTTTCCAAATGATAAGACAGAAATGCATGCGGATCCTAATGCTCGTCCCTTAAAGTGTGCATTCCTGTTATCCATAGCTCGTTAGTTACCTGAGAATACAAGTTTGAAAAAGTGTCAACACAATGGTTGGTGAGTTCACAGGTTTTGATATACATATATAGTAAGAAAGTGTGTCATGCTGTTTATCATATGTTAGTACCGAGCCCTTGGCCCAAAGTGTCAGTGCGTCACTACCGAACTAGACTTGTTAGTCTTTGCCTCCGCCATGTCTCGTAATAACATGGCAAGATAGGTCAAGTTTTCACGTGTTATGACCTCCAGTCAATATTTCGCCACGCGGGGTTAGTCACACCCCAAACGGATCCATTCAAACTCGCCTCGTTGTTTGTACATTAACGGTAAGACTTTGTGAGGACTTCTTACGATTACAACACTTAATGTTTGTCTAATAAACCAGCATACACCAAAATGTTTGTACAGTAATAGATGTTTGACTCGATGCAACAAGTATTCTCTCCCTATTTAAAAGCGTTTGAAAAAGAGTAAAGAGGGGCCGTAAACTCACCTTAGTGACGTGAATGAATGAAAGCGTAAGCTCCTGATGTAGTAGGCACGCCGGTCACCGGCAACCTATATCGTATACCGTACGTGAGTTCGTGTAAGTGACCGTGTTAGTGTTCGTGTTAGTGCTCGTGTTTGTGTCCAACAACCCTTGGTTGTTCATGTTTGTCCGTGTCGGTCCACAATGACCGTGTTTGCTCGTGTTGGTCCACATTGACCGTGTTTGACCTTGTTTGACCGTGTTTGACCAAAGTTGACCGTGTCAAGTCAACGACCCGTTGGTGAACCGTGTGAAGGTTTGTGAATCGTGTAGCAACGTGTAAGTGCTCGTCGTGTGCAAAACGCGCAAGTCGCGTCTATGGACAACTTACTATTTATAGTAAGTTTCCATTTATGGAAAGTTCACAAAGCATGACGGTTTTATAATTCTAGCATGTTCAATAGTCCTACGGGATCATGTTAACACATAGCACATCATCATACGGATTCACATAAGTCGTTTATAACATGTTAGTGCACAAAAGTTTCCTAAAATGGAAAGTTTCCATTTTTAGCATACGTGACATCGGAACCCATCTAACTTAGCATCTAATCGTCATTTTGCAATATAATAAATCATTTAACATGTTCAAATCATACCAAATGTTCACGAGTCGATTCTTGTAAAAACAAAGTTACTAAAAATAGTAACTTTGTGGTTTTTGCATAAAAACAATCATTTAAGCATCTCTAATCCATTGTTCATGTCACAAATCATCCTAATATATCATCTCTCAGCATCTAATCATGTCAACATAACCGATTTCATCATCTATTAATATTTCAACTAGAAAAGTTTCTAAAAATAGTAATAATGACAAGTATGGCTACAAACATCATCAAAACCACTTTCTAATAAATCAAATCATCATACTATCATCCTAACAACAATTCTATGTACATGCATGTTCATCATATACACCAAATCATCAACTTGTAGCTAAAAAGTTACTAAAAATAGAAAGATTCATCAAAATCATAGTTTTAACCATTTCAACCAAATCTAACCATGAGTAATCATTCTAGTATCATCAATAAGCATAACAACATACTCAAGATCATTCCTACCATCATGGATCATACATGCATGGCGTTATTTCATCAATCCAAGACCAAATAACACATTTTAATGACTCACATCATCATGGATCGTCACGAAATGCATTCTAATCATGTTAGATCATCAATATCAGTAGAATAACCATCAAACCCAGATTAAAACAAAGGAAAATTCGTGCATGTGAATCATAGGTGTTTGCATGTGCGATCTAACACATGTATGTGAGTGTAGTAGTGATATTAAGCAATTAGGAGTGCAAGACTACCTTCTAAAGTTCCTTGAACCCCAAAATGATGAATAATCAGCTCCTGGATCTCCTAAGATTGCTGGTTTCGACAGGAAGAAGAGAGGTGGTGGTGGTTCCAAGCTTTCTTGAGGGTGAGGGACTCCAAATCTTCAAGTCTTGAGTTTCCAAGCTTCAATCTTGAGCTTCAATGGTGGTTCTTGAGTGTTGCAGAGGTTCTGGAAGGGATAATGTCGAGATATGATGGCTAGATATCGAAGAGAGTGTGTAGGGTGGCCAAGAAATGATTTTTCTTGGTTTTGTAAAGATTTCTGCGTGCCACACTGCCAGGCGTAACGCCTGACGTGTGTCACCGTACCCAGGCGTTACGCGCGGGTGCGCTGGATGAGGCGCTCCATTTCTCATCCGCGCGCATCGCCTATCGTGGGCGTCTCGGGTCAGGCGTACCGCCTGGCCCAACTGTAAGGCCCAATAAGCTTGTTTTGTTGTTCTGGGCCCATTCTTGCCCGTTTCTCGATCATAGAACATCGTTCGAGCGTCGTTTGGACTCTGTTGGTCAAGTGTTAGCCATAATTGACTTGTGAGGTGTTCCTGTGCTTAAGTGTTGTGATGTTCACCAACGTTCGTGTGTTTTGACACGTGTGTGCTGTTCGTCGATAATTCCACGAATTATCTAGTCATGTGTCAGTGTTCGTACTGTCGTGCCACGTGTCACACTAAATTAATCTAATTTTAGTGCCACGTGTACATAATGCATTTAAACAAACATTTAAATAAATAATAAGCTGACCTGGAAATTACGGGGTGTCACAAAACTCCCTATAGATCATTCAATAACACCAAATCCATCATCAAAACACGAAATCACAGATTTGATTATGTAAAACCTTCTGCATGTGCCATCTAAGACCTTGCATGTGTGTGTTTGTGAGTTTTTTTTAGTGAAAAAGGTCATTAGATGTCACACCCCCAAATTTCCACGTGCGGTGTCAGACCGCGCGGGTGTGACGTGGCCAGGATCACAGCTCTCGGTCATATAGAACGACTCTATATGAGTTACACAATCACACAGTTTTGTAAAATAATACGAGTCTCATTAATCATGCAGCGGAAAATGTTTTAAACAACATAAGTAAGTAAAAGTTTGCAGCGGAAAACATAAGTTGTTTTAAATCAGTACAGACAGATAATTGTTTTCAGAAATAACACATCAAGCCTAGGACACGAGTCTATACGCAAGCCAGACTCCTTAGTGCTTCCTTGTGCACATCCTAGCTTGAATTCCATCAATTACCTGAGAATACATGCGAAAAGTGTCAACTAAAAAGTTGGTGAGTTCACAGGTTTAGACAGACAGTAAATCAGTTAAACAGACATATACTGGGTATGTTAAGTTTAGCAGTTGGATCTACGATCCGTGGAGTGTGTCAGTTCATCTTACCGAAACTCGACTGTTACCGTTTGCCTCCGCGGGTCATCGCTGAACCTGACATCAACATCGAAATTACACTCGTTATGACCTCCAGTCAACATTGGTGCCAAGTGGGGTTAGTCAAATCCAGTAGTACTACGTAATTACGACTCGTTTGTTACACAACTAACGGTAAGGATACGAGAGGACTTAATGCGATAATAGTTACACTCAAAATAGTTTTACAACATACCAGTCATATATCTAAATCAGTTGCAATGTAATTCTCACCCCAATAGTTTAGCAAAACAGTTAATAAGTAAAAGTGTGGCTGTAAACTCACCTGAGTTTGTGTTGAGTAATCGTATGTGAATAGTGTAGCTCACCGGCTAGCAGTTACCTATATCAAATAGGTACTATAAGTTTGTGTTACATACACA
Source organism: Mikania micrantha (assembly GCA_009363875.1). Lineage (NCBI taxonomy): Eukaryota > Viridiplantae > Streptophyta > Magnoliopsida > Asterales > Asteraceae > Mikania > Mikania micrantha. Next base: position 30,824,083 of record CM018693.1, on the reverse strand, counting down.
TGGGTCTCACAGGACAGTGTTAGTGTTTAACAACTCTAGGTTGGTATGTGGGTCGTGTTGACCGTGTTTGACCTAACGACCCGTTGGTGACAGTTTTTGATCAAGTGCTCGTGTAACGTGCGATTTAGTGTCGTGTGATGTGTGCGGATACCAAAGTCACCTCCGTGAGGAAACTTACTATTTATAGTAAGTTTATATTTCAAGAAAGTTTCCAAATTAGGCAAGTCATGCAAGAAATCATATTCCGGTTATTCTAACATGCATATTTATCCTAAGTGAGCATGTTATCACATAGCACATAGTTACACTTAGCCGGTTTAGCATGTTTTGCGCGTAATAGTTACTATATTTAGAAAGTGGTAAAAATATGCACGTTTCACCGAGTTAATAACCAACATCATCTACATATCAATATCTTAGTCCTAACTAAGTATTTAATCACGTTTGTTACACTTACACAGTACCGTTTAACAATTTTGCAAAAATAAAGTTACTATTTTTAGTAACTTGTGATAAAACACATATTTCAACCATCTTAAGACATAAAATCATTTATTATCATCATAACAACTTTAACTAAGCATGTTAAACATACAACATTTATCCAACTCATCATTTCTAGCAACTTCATATCAAAAAAGTTTCTATTTATAGCAATATACATGAATATCCTATTTCTAGCCATTCTAACAATCCCAATGTATCAATAACCATCATGTTAGTTTCTAATCATCATTTTATACACAATCATAGATCCGTACATGCATTTGGCTATTTCATCAAAAATCACCATTTTTCAATATTAAAGTTTCTAAAATTAGTAATGGTGCAAATAATCATTTTCTTGACATCAACGATACACTTAGATCCTATAGATCATCCCCAATATCGCTTATAACAATATTTCAATATCAATAATCATGTGTAGCATCATGGATCGCACATGCATGTGGTCAAAAGTATCTATTTCCTAACAAACTCAACAAATAACCATATAATCATGTCAATATCACCATAAATCATCGTTAAACCACTAAATCAGTAAACAAAATCATCACATAGCAGATTCTTAACCCAAAAATTCGTGGTTCAAGTGGTGATGGTGATGCATGTGGGTATATTGGCTTGCATGTGTGTGTATGTGTAAGATTTGTGTGAAATAGATGCTAAAACTACCTTCTTGAGCTTCTTGAATGCTTGAATGGCCCTGGAACCGGAGTAGATGGCTTCGAGAAGACCTGGAATGATCTCCACAACAGCTCCAAATCATGTAGGATGATGGATGGTACCTCCTAGCTCACCTCAAACCTCCAAGGACTTCAATGGTGCTCCCAAATGGTGTATATGGCTTCCAAGAGGTTAGGAAGTGGTAGCAGATCGTTAATGGCCGAATATGAGTGTTTCAGTCGGGGGAAATCGAATAGGATCGACAGAAATGATTTCTTCTTGGTTAAATAAAGATTTTGCGTGTTGGGTTGCGTCACGTACTGCGGAGACTGTCGAAAAAGGTACTCCGCGTAGCGCGGAGATTAAAATAATCATTCGGTTCCCGAAACACGTCGCGTATCGCGATGATGGAAGATGATCGGTCGTCGCGTACCGCGATGGATTTCGGAGAATTCAAATTCTCCCGCCTAGGCTTCGCGTGCCGCGAAGGCCCATTTGGGTGCCCATCGCGTACCGCGATGGGTCCCAGTTGAGCCCAATAAGCCCAATTTCATTGTTTGAACCGAATTTCTAGGTTACGATCATCGTTTCTCGACATGTGAGCATCGTTCCACCTATTCTAGGTTCCCTAGAACCTAAGTGTAGTGAAAGTGCATCGTGGTTTGATCCGTTCACCAACGTTCGTTATTCAAGACACGTGCAAGTGTTGTGCGATAATTCATCGGTGCATTTGGACCGTCGTGCCACGTGCCACACTAAGCATTCATAATCCTAGTGCCACGTGTGCAATAATAACACATAATATTATTTAAAATAAAGTGTTGCTCACCTGGAACTTGCGAGTTGTCACATTAGAGCTACCTCAAATAGACTTTGTATGGTGAAATAGAGCTGAGGGTGGGAGTTTATCAGCTCCTGGAGCTACTGGTGATGGCCCTTTAACAGAACAAGGTGGTGATGGTGATAATGAGCTTTCCCAAATGCTTCTCTAAGCTCAAGGTGTTGATTGTAGCTTCACAATAGTTGCTTGTGGGTCTCCAGGGGCTTGGGAAGGGTTGTCAGATCGAAATGAGTCGGAAAATAGGATGTTTAGTCGAGAGAAAATGAATGGGAGTGAAGAAAAATGAATTGGGTTAAGTTTAATAAAATTTTAAGCTTCTGGGGAGCTTCGTGTACCGCCAAGGCTGATCGTGCATGGCCTTGGCATACCACCAAGGATTTCGAGATTCAAATTTATTTTTCGATTTCGTTCGCGTTCGATTCGTAAAGTCTATCATAATCGTTTAGTTCGTGTTTTAACACATAAGCACATAATTACACATATGTTTGTTTGTTTATCCTTTGTTCACCAACGCTCGTGAGTTTTAAACACGTGTGTGCTTTTCCGGTTATTCCTTGAATTACATTGTGATTGTTTGTGTCTGCACTATCGTGCCATGTGTCACACTAAATTAAACTAATTCTAGTGCCACGTATGTTCTAATAATATAAACTATTATTAAATTAAAGGAATTGCTGACCTGGAATTTACATGATGTCACATTATCGACTCGCACCTACCTAATTACAAGAACTCGCAAGCCAATTGCAAGAACTCTCTGACAAGGGGTTAATTTGCCCTAGTTCATCTCCATGGGGTGCACTAGTCTTGTTTGTGAAGAAGAAAGACGGTTCTTTTCGTATGTGCATCGATTATAGTAAGCTTAACAAACTTATGATTAAGAATCGATGCCCATTACCGAGGATCGACGATCTTTTTGATCAATTACAAGGTGCAAAGTGTTTCTCTAAAATCGATCTTCGTTCAAGTTATCTTCAACTTTGAGTTTTTGAGGAAAATGTGCCAAAGGCAGCCTTTCGTACAAGATACGGGCATTACGAGTTTTTGGTTATGCCTTTTGGTTTGACAAACGCACCTGCGGTTTTCATGGACTTGATGAATCGCGTTTGTAAACCATATCTTGACAAGTTCGTGATTGTATTCATCGACGACATTCTGATTTATTCAAAGTCAAAATCCGAACATGAGGACCATCTTCGTTTAATCCTTGAACCCCTGAAAAAGGAAGAACTTTATGCCAAGTTCTCAAAATGTGAATTTTGGCTTAAAGAAGTTCAGTTTTTGGGACACATTGTGAATAAAGATGGAATCCATGTTGATCCTGCCAAGATCGAGACGGTGAAGAGTTGGAAGACTCCAATAACACCAACTGAGATTCGATCATTCCTTGGTCTAGCAGGTCAAATCTTAAACTCTTAGAAATTATCTTAAGGTTCATTTCACTTCTATCATCTAATCAAACTACTTTGTAACAGACAGGTTATTACCGTCGGTTCATCTCCAATTTCCCTAATATTGCATTACCGCTTACTGCCATGACTCATAAAGGCAAACCATAAAAGTGGGAAGATGCTCAGAAGAATGCCTTTCAAACTCTTAAACAAAAGCTTTGTGACGCTCCTATTCTCACGTTACCCAACAGAAACGACGACTTTGTGGTTTATTGTGATGCCTCGAAACAAGGTCTTGGATGTGTTCTTATGCAACGTGGCAAGGTGACTGCATACGCTTTAAGGCAACTGAAGGTTCATGAGAAGAATTACACGACTCATGACCTTGAACTTGGTGCGGTGGTATTCGCTTTAAAAATCTGGAGGCACTACCTTTATGGTACGAAGTGTGTGGTGTTCACTGACCACAAAATCCTTCAACATATTTTGAATCAAAAAGAGCTCAATATGAGACAAAGGCATTGGGTGGAACTACTCAACGACTACAATTGCGAGATTCGTTACCATCCCGGCAAAGCAAACGTAGTAGCCGATGTTCTCAGTCAAAAAGATCAAGCCAAGTCTATCATTCTTCAAAGTATTCAAATTTCACCCGATCTTCAAAACCGTATTCTTGAAGCTCAACAAAGAACGGTCACGAAAGGCAAGTTACCTGAAGAAATGCCTAGTAATGTTGAACTACAGCTCGAGTCCAAAACAAACAGTTTGCTTCACTTTCAAAACCGTTTATGGATTCCAAATCGAAATCAGCTACGAGAACTCATTTTGAACGAAGCTCATAAGTCTCGGTATTCTATTCATCCTGGTGCCGACAAAATGTACAAAGACCTGCGGGTTCAATACTAGTGGCCGGGAATGAAGAACGATGTCATTCTTTTTTGTGTCTAAGTGCCTTACATGCTCGAAAGTGAAAGCCGAACATCAAAGACCGTCAGGATTGCTTGAACAGCCTGAAATTCCTGTTTGATGGGAGGGTATTGCTATGGATTTCATAACTAAACTCCCACGAACTAATCGAGGTTATGACAACATTTGGGTGATTGTTGACCGTTTGACAAAGGCCGCTCACTTTCTTCCAATTCGTGAAACTTATCGTGTGGAGGAATTGAATCGTATCTACATCAACGAGATTTTTTGTAGGCATGGCGTTCCACTAAACATCATCTCTGACCGTGATGGTCGTTTCATAGCCCATTTCTGGAAATCATTACAATCAGCTCTTGGTACTCAATTGGATATTAGCACCGCCTACCATCCTCAAACCGATGGGCAATCTGAGAGGACCATTTAAACACTTGAAGATATGTTGCGATGTTGTGTGATTGACTTTGGTGGTAATTAAGATAACTACTTACCATTGATAGAGTTCTCATATAACAATAACTACCATTCGAGCATTGACATGGCACCTTTCTAGGCGCTTTATGGGCGCAAATGTCGATCACTGGTTTGTTGGAATGAGATAGGTGAAGCTCAAATCACTGGACCTGAACTGGTTCAAGAAACAACCAACAAGATCATTCGTATTCTTGAAAATCTGATAACTGCTCGTAGCCAGCAAAAAGCTATGTCGACAAATGGAGAAAGCCGTTAGAATTTCAAGTCAACTATTTAGTCCTTCAAAAGGTGTCTCCTTGGAAAGGAATTGTTCGGTTTGGCAAGAAAGGCAAGCTAGTTCCTTATTACGTAGGTCCTTTAAAAGTTTTAGAAAGGATTGGTAAAGTGGCTTACCGACTCGAGTTACCTCAAGAACTATCCAACGTGCATCCAACATTACATGTCTCGAACTTAAAGAAATGTCTAGCCGATGAAAATATGCACATTCCTCTTGATGAAGTTCGCATCGATGAATCTATGCACTTTATCGAGAAACCGGTGAAGATTGTTGATCGAGAAGTTACAAAGCTCAAGAACTTACTTGGGAACGTGAAGATCAAATGAAGACCAAGTACCCTCAGTTATTTGATTCAGTTGCTTAGTTAATTTCGAGACGAAATCCTCTAAAGTAGGGGAGACTGTAACCCTAGGGTTTTTAAGTCAAATTTTGAGCTTGTAATCGTATTCAAATTATAATACAATAAAGTTATGGGTATTCGTTGAAACGTTTGAAACATTCATTAAACAAATTTTAGTGTGTCTATATATATATATATATATATGCATACATATAAAACCTATTTAATTCAATTTATTATACATAGACATACAAGTATAAAAATAATAATAATAAGATTAAACAAATTATTAATAATAACAACAATAATAATACATTTATGTAAATAAAATAAATAAAATAAATAATTAAGTACTCATAAAGTTTTTATGTAAATAATACAAGGATCAAATAAAAAGTTTTATAAATTTTTAGAATTATAAATTTATTTAACTCTTAAGAATACTTTTATAAACTTTAAAAATGGCTAAAGGGCTGAAACTGTAATTTTTCTAAACTATATATGTGAGTGTGAAGAAGAATAAAAGAGGAAATCAACGAAATTATAAGTGAGGGGTGGAAACTGTAATTGCTGAATTCTTTCCCCCTTCCCCCGTTTTCTTTCTCGCCCGGTTACACCAAACCCGACCCACCGACCCGTTCGCGACCCGAAAGCCTATTCCAGATCATCCACTCATTTTAGAACAAATTAGGAACGGATTTGATAGGTACACGAGCACACAGATCGTATCAAACCATTAACTTCACGAAATCAAAACGAAATCAGTGGGACTCGATCTTCTAAATGCAGAACCATTAACCAAAATAGAATTCGAATTAGATCAGTATAAAACTCAAAACAAATGCACTCTAAACCTTGCCCTGGTCTCCAAGAAACTTTCTGGGTATCTCAAATCGATCCACAAGCATTCTAAAGTCGAAATCAAAGCGAATCACGACTGAAAGCTTCATCTACTCGAACTCTATCAAATCGAACACCTCGTCAGGTAAATAATACATCTTCTTACTCGGTTTTAGATGGGGATTGAAAGCCCTAACCTTTCAAAGGCTTAAGATCGATTATTGGATCGAATTGGGGAAAAAATCAATTAAGGTTCTTACGAATTCTAGGTTTCTTTTAAAAGTCTGTATAAATCTAAATCGATTTAAGTCTAAACAATAAAACCTTCACCCAGCCCAATTGTTAAATCGCTCGGCTGGGGAGAACGCACCATGGTTCGAACCCTATAGCCGAGATCCTAACCGGGTTTTGCTCCCATTTGACCCTTTTTCCATCCTATTTTCTTAAAAATAAATTTTATATATTCTGTAATAAGTAAATTAGTTGCAAAAAATGTTAAAATTATTTTTATTAATTAAACTAATTATTTACACTTATTTTAAACATAAATAACTAAACTAAAAACTTTAGTTAATCTTTTATTCTTTTAAAAATAATACTAGAATAATTTTTATAAAATACATATATGTAAATAATTATTAAGTTTATTAATAATTAACCTTTTATTAATTTTATAAAATACATGTTTGTATACCTTTATTTTTTATTATTATTTTCAATAATAAAATGTTTATAAATGTATCCTTTTAATTATAAATCAATTTTGTTCAAATAAAGTCTATAACTTTAAATGTTTGTTCCATAAAACTAAGAACTTATTTTACTATTAAAAGCAAAACCAATCATTATTCTAAAAAAGAAAATTTTATAAACAAAGAAATATTTCAAAATAAATAAATAAAAAGGCTTTTGTTTTTAAACTAAACATAAATATTTTACAATAAACATACAATTTCTTTAACACAATTATTTAATTTAAGATGCATTCTTTAAAAACAAAATTCCTTAAACATTAAACAATAAAACAAAAACAAAAGGATGGAAATTAGGTTAATTAAACATCATGTGATATTCAAATGATGATTCAAAAATCAATTAGGATATTTATTTATTTGGTTATTCAAAATCAAATAAATAAATAATTATTCTAAATCAATTAAGATATTTATTTATTTGATTATTCAAAAATCAAATAAACAAATGATTATTCAAAATCAATTAGGATATTTATTTATTTGATTATTCAAAGTCAAATAAATAAATAATTATTCAAAATCAATTAGGATATTTATTTGATAAATAATAAATAAATAATCATAAATGAAAACCATTCAAACTTAGACATATCAATTAGGGCTTCCATGGTATGCCATAGAAACTAGGATGCCAAAACTTGAACTCAAAGTAAATAGACTAAGAAATTCTATTGCCTTTAGGTTAAGGTGTGCAAGCACAATTTCGTAAATCCTAGGCAACGATTCAAGTGACAAAGCTAGGACATCATGTGAGTAATTCTATACTCCCTCTTTACATTTTTGTACTTTTGGGATGTTACATATGCTAGTTTTCAAAAACTAAGTTATTCTGGAGTCAAATCCTATAGATGCAATACTTTTAATTTATTTGGTTTGAATTCATGCCATGTGATTCTTTTTGCTTTGTGATACTATGATATTCTATACCGAGTATCCTAAGGTGTGTTAGATATCACCTTCACTTTGACTTAGGTCAAATGTGTTAAAAGGGCGAAAAGCACAACTATGGGCAGACTTGTGAAAATACTTAGCCTTGTGCTTTGTATTGGAACGAGTTTGGAGACGATATAAAGTATTGCAGACTTGTAAATATACTAAGATTTTTAGCTAAGTATTGATACGAGTTTGGAGACGAGATATTCTATAAACCTAATTGCAAACTATATGGATATACATGCTAGAGTTTAAACTTATAGTCTAATTGAATTGCATCATTTTCTTACGTATACTATATAAACTGTGTGGGTAACTCACCAACTATGCAAATAGTTGTCAAAAATCTTTATTTTTCATATGTAACAGGTTAGATGGATGCTTTCAAGAAAGACTAAGATAGGTTTATGTTAGTAGACCTAGATACATATAACTCATACAATGTGTATATATATATATGTAAATCACGAAATTTTGTATGTAACTCATAAATTTACATACATATAACTCATACAATGTGTGTGTATATATATATATATATGCAGTATAAAAGTTACCTATATATAATAACACAGATTACATATTTTTTTTATTATATTTCATTTTTTAAATGTCCAACTTATAATAAAAAGAATAAAAAACAAAAAGTGAAAAAAATTGATAAGTTTTGATTGTAATTAATTTTCTTAAAAATGAAGGTTTTAAAAAAATCTTACCTGGATGCTTGCATATAACATATGTAAGACCATGTAACTTATATAAATTAATCAATTTAAATAAAATTGATTTCAAGAATGGAGCATTTGAACCAAATATAAATAGGGAAATGTTTAAGTAATAACCAACTCTTAAAACAATAACCCATATAACTTTGCCAAGATAAAGCCAAATCTTGGATTTTTTTTAAAATCATTGTAACACATTTAGAACACTATGTTCTTTTATGAGTTTGTAAAATTCATCACCATTTAAGAAATATCATCGTTGTAAGTTTTTGATTTACAGCACTGTAACTGTTTTAGGCCCAAAACTTACTCATAAAAGAACATAGTGTTTAAATGTGTTACAATGATGTTAAAAAAAATTCAACATTTGGCTTCATCTTGGCAAAGTTATTTGGGTTATTGCTTTAAGAGTGGGTTATTATTTGATCTTAATCCTATATATATATATATATATATATATATATATATAGGGAAGTGTTCAAATGAAAACCCATAAATAAAGCAACAACCCTTTAACTCAAATCTTGTGGTTAAATTTAAAAGTATATTGCATAGGATTATGACATGTGTCCTTAATCATTTTTTATTACATAAGGTATTTTAGTCATTTGTACCATATAAAAAACCTAGATTTTCTACGGTGGTGTCACGTGTCAATCTCTAATATAATTTAATAAAATAATTATTTATTTAAAGTTTACTCTCCTCTTTTTTTATACATCAATAACTTTTTATAATATAATATTTTTTATAAAAATTGCACCATTTTATACGTCTTATTTTTCACTTTAATTCCGTTATAGTTTGATTAGGTTTTTTTATTTTTTTTTATTATGTCTGTATTTAAATCAATGTAACAAGTATAAACATAACACATTTTTTTGTAATGAGTTGTAACGATTTTTAGTTTACATTGTTGTAAATTAAATATGGGTTATGTTTAGGGTATAAACGAGCCGAGCCGGTCCCGAGCTCGTCAGGGCTTGAGATCAGCTCGTTTAGACAAAATAAATGATATAAAGTGAGTTTAACACTTTTGTTACATCACTGTAATTAAATGATTGATACAATATAATCCATATTTAATTTATAGTGATGTAACAAGGTTTTAGTATCACTTTATATTATTTATTTAATTACATTGATGTAATTTACTATTGTAAAAAAATCAAAATAATGTGTTATGTGTATGGTCATTACATTGAAGAAAGTCATAAATTTTCAACTAAAAGTTACGTTTCTAATAAATTTTAAACGATTTTATAATGAACTTTGGTTAACATGGTTGTAAATTAAATATAAACTAGTGTCTAGGACCCGCGCGTTGCGGCTGTGTATGATATATTAACGTGAAGCGAACCATACATTAATCTCAAAACCAAACGTCGTCACAACCTATAAAAAACCATAAAACGTTGACGGACTCGATTATCATCGTAGCCAACTCGATTGGATGCCCTATGCAACTAATAAAATAGGCCTAACTTTATAATTTATAAGTAAACAAAAAAATGTGTACCCCCAATCTGAATTAACATATGTAGTTTTAAGAAAAAAATGATTCCATGCGTTTGGAAAATAGACCTGCATATTTTACCTTTATATCAAATCCAAGTGAAATGTATCGTAAATTTCATTGCAAGACATATCACAAATTTTACTAAATGTCCAAACCTAAATTTAAAGATTATATTAAATTTAACCAAAGATGCACAAATGACTTCAATCTAAATTTAATCGAATACCCTCATAATGAATCATCAAACATATGAGTAGAAAATGAAAGTTAAAATGTATATTAATAATAAACCATACTTCCTAATTAAATTCAGTTTTGACTTGTTTAGTAATTAAAGTTGTCTCATACTTATCATCTATTAAACATTATAAAGCAACCAGTTTAAACAAAGACCTAATATTTATTTCTATCCAAATATTTTGACTAAATAAATCTGAGAATAAAGGTCATGATAAATTGTAAGCATTACCAGCTTAAAGAGTTTTTTTATTGTCTAACTTTGACATTGTATGAGACTTCCATCTTTTCACTTTTCCTGCACAAATAGTACATTTTTAATATATTTTCCCTTTTTAAGGCACTCAAAGAAAATATTGGGTCAACACAACCCATTTCACTACCCATAGCCAAACTGTCACAGTTCTTCCTTTTTGGCACTTGCCAATCTTTATTCTAAAGTATAAACACCTAAATAAACAATTGTTAAAGTTGTTTTTAAAACTATAAAGAACCAAAACTGAATATCATTACCTACATATGAGTGAACCTCAAAATGTTAAGGATTAAAAAATATGAGCACATGCCATTCTGTAACTCCTAATGAGAGCTCTGAATTAAACTTCTTAATTTGAAAAAATCAACCTCATATTTTAAGAACTAAAAAATAAGAAGCTATGCAGTTTTGTAACATCAAAGATTCAATACATATAATGCACTTAAAAAGCATTTTCTCTTGTAGAAAACCTTTCTTTCATAAAGAAACCTACTTGAACATTATGATCCATCCAAAAAGATGGATCTCACCTGAGATCAAAATAAGGAACAATCATAGAAAGACATGCATTAGCTCAGACCTCTGAGAAGGGAACATATAAATCATTTCGCCATGGCTGCAACTATGTTGCCTTGCCAAGATACGAAACACCAAATATTTGCTCAACCCTACTCTTACAGGATAATCAACATAGTCAAAAAAATAAAATAGAACATGATAAAAATTGTCCATTATAGTTGGTTATCAAGCAAATATGAATTTCAAGTTCAGATCACATAACCAACTTAGTTCTTGAGACTTGAGTTGAAACATGCAGCAACACATAAAATACATCACTAAATATTAGGGTCTTCGTCAAACGGAAAAGCCCTAGGTTCCGGATACCATCAATTAGAGCAACAAAGAGAGGGAGACGGCAGCGGTGGCCGGAAGAAAAGCCAGAGGAAGGCGGTCATATTAGGCAACGACGGGGACCGTACATAAGCTACTGCCATCGGAGCAACGGAAGTGAGCCATCAGACCAAGAAAGATAGAGAGAGGCGATGAGGTCAGATTGCGAAGGCGGTCGTTGATGAACCGCCGCCGTAGCTAAAATGACAGTCGACGCACCTACTTTCCCTTACCCTCTCTGTTTTCTCCCTCTATAACAGCTCTCACCGGATGATCCGGCCACCGCCAACACGCCTACTCTTTCTCTCTCTATAACGACCAACTCTCTCTTTCTAGAACGGTCACCGTCGGATTCCTCGCCGGAAATTAGATGACAGAAAACTAGAGAAGCCCGGGTGAAATGGGAACAAAAAAAACAAGAAATGGATGGTAGATGGAGAGAATAAGCATGCTTCATTGATTGTACCACATGCATTAGATGTAGCTGGAAATGAATAGTAAATGTGTGAGGGAGGAAGATTTTGGTTTTTAATCTATATATTAATTACATTGCATCAAATTATCAATTATTTAATCACAGTGATGTAACAAAAGTGTTAGACTTATTTTATATCATTTATTTTGTAGAAACGAGCCGATCTCAAGCCTTAACGAGCTCGGAATCGGCTCGGCTCGTTTACACCCTTAACGTAAGTCATATTTAATTTACAACAATGCAAACTAAAAACAATTACAACTCGTTACAAAAAATGTCTTATGTTTATACCGGTTACATTGATGTAAATACGAACATCCGAATTAAATAAAAAAAACTAGTCAAGACTATAACGGAGTTAAAGAGTAAAATAAGACGAGTAAAATGGTGAAATTTTTTTTAAAAAAATATTATAGCATAAAAAAGTTATGGATGTATAAAAAAAGATGAGGGTAAACTTTAAATAAATAGTATCTTTATTAAATTATATTAGAGGTTGACACATGACACCACTATATTAAATTTAGGTTTTTTATATGATACAAATAATTAAAATACTCTTCTGCAATAAAAAATGATTGAGGACACATGGCATAATCCTATGCATTTTACTTTTAAATTAACCACTAGATTTAACTTAATGGGTTATTACTTAATCTAAGAGTTCTTATATGATCTTAATCCTGGATATATATATTCAAAAGCAAATTTGCTTCCCCTCACAAGATTATTATTCAATTTGGTAGTAATGGGCCAATTGCTAGATGCCATGAGGTAGAGGTGGCCAAACCAGATTTTTTTGGAACCGGAACCGGTTTCGGTTTTTGACCGATTCCAACCGGTTTATGACCGGTTTCGGTTCAGGTTTTGGCCGGGTAAAGGTGGATCTGGTTCCGGTTCCGATTTCTCCAAGAATCCGGAACCGCCCGCTTGTACTCACCGGTTAGGGTATGACCGGTTTCGGTTGGAGTTGTCGGTTCCGGTTCCGGAGCCGGTTTTGTTGGCCACCTCTTCCATGAGGCACCTACCTTTTTTCTACTATTTTTCCCATTCTACGTGTACTGGTCTTGAAGGTATGTATGTAACTTTTTATTGCATATTATTATTTATGTCTTTCTTCTTTTAGACTATTAGATCTTTGTTTTTCCTTCTATATGTACATGTCTTGAAGCAGTGTATGCAACCCTCTAATGCATATAAATATTTGCATTTTCTTCCATTTGACTATTACTAAAAGTAAGAATCATCCCTTGAAGTATTAGTATATGTATCAAATAATCCTTATGCTTTACCTTTGATTTTGATAAACCCGAAAGAGTTGCGGCATAACACGCCACAACAAGCATATGTTATTCAACGCTTTTACTTATAATTTTTGTTCAGTTTAATGAATCATAATGAATCATCAAACATATGAGTAGAAAATGAAAGTTAAAATGTATATTAATAATAAACCATACTTCCTAATTAAATTCAGTTTTGACTTGTTTAGTAATTAAAGTTGTCTCATACTTATCATCTATTAAACATTATAAGGCAACCAGTTTAAACAAAGACCTAATATTTATTTCTATCCAAATATTTTGACTAAATAAATCTGAGAATAAAGGTCATGATAAATTGTAAGCATTACCAGCTTAAAGAGTTTTTTTATTGTCTAACTTTGACATTGTATGAGACTTCCATCTTTTCACTTTTCCTGCACAAATAGTACATTTTTAATATATTTTCCCTTTTTAAGGCATTCAAAGAAAATATTGGGTCAACCCAACCCATTTCACTACCCATGGCCAAACTGTCACAGTTCTTCTTTTTTGGCACTTGCCAATCTTTATTCTAAAGTATAAACACCTAAATAAACAATTGTTAAAGTTGTTTTTAAAACTATAAAGAACCAAAACTGAATATCATTACCTACATATGAGTGAACCTCAAAATGTTAAGGATTAAAAAATATGAGCACATGCCATTCTGTAACTCCTAATGAAAGCTCTGAATTAAACTTCTTAATTTGAAAAAATCAACCTCATATTTTAAGAACTAAAAAATAAGAAGCTATGCAGTTTTGTAACATCAAAGATTCAACACATATAATGCACTTAAAAAGCATTTTCTCTTGTAGAAAACCTTTCTTTCAGAAAGAAACCTACTTGAACATTATGATCCATCCAAAAAGATGGATCTCACCTGAGATCAAAATAAGGAACAATCATAGAATGACATGCATTAGCTCAGACCTCTGAGAAGGGAACATATAAATCATTTCGCCATGGCTGCAACTATGTTGCCTTGCCAAGATACGAAACACCAAATATTTGCTCAACCCTACTCTTACAGGATAATCATCATAGCCAAAAAAATAAAATAGAACATGATAAAAATTGTCCATTATAGTTGGTTATCAAGCAAATATGAATTTCAAGTTCAGATCACATAACCAACTTAGTTCTTGAGACTTGAGTTGAAACATGCAGCAACACATAAAATACATCACTAAATATTAGGGTCTTCGTCAAACGGAAAAGCCCTAGGTTCCGGATACCATCAATTAGAGCAACAAAGAGAGGGAGACGGCAGCGGTGGCCGGAAGAAAAGCCAGAGGAAGGCGGTCATATTAGGCAACGACGGGGACCGTACATAAGCTACTGCCATCGGAGCAACGGAAGTGAGCCATCAGAGCAAGAAAGATATAGAGAGGCGTTGAGGTCAGATTGCGAAGGCGGTCGTTGATGAACCGCCGCCGTAGCTGAAACGACAGTCGACGCACCTACTTTCCCTTACCCTCTCTGTTTTCTCTCTCTATAACAGCTCTCACCGGATGATCCGGCCACCGCCAACACGCCTACTCTTTCTCTCTCTGTAACGACCAACTCTCTCTTTCTAGAACGGTCGCCGTCGGATTCCTCACCGGAAATTAGATGACAGAAAGCTAGAGAAGCCCGGGTGAAATGGGAACAAAAAAACAAGAAATGGATGGTAGATGGAGAGAATAAGCATGCTTCATTGATTGTACCACATGCATTAGATGTAGCAGGAAATGAATAGTAAATGTGTGAGGGAGGAAGATTTTGGTTTTTAATCTATATATTAATTACATTGCATCAAATTATCAATTATTTAGTCACAGTGATGTAACAAAAGTGTTAGACTTATTTTATATCATTTATTTTGTAGAAACGAGCCGATCTCAAGCCTTAACGAGCTCGGAATCGGCTCGGCTCGTTTACACCCTTAACGTAAGTCATATTTAATTTACAACAATGCAAACTAAAAACAATTACAACTCGTTACAAAAAATGTCTTATGTTTATACCGGTTACATTGATGTAAATACGAACATCCGAATTAAATAAAAAAAACTAGTCAAGACTATAACGGAGTTAAAGAGAAAAATAAGACGAGTAAAATGGTGAAATTTTTTTTAAAAAATATTATAGCATAAAAAAGTTATGGATGTATAAAAAAAGATGAGGGTAAACTTTAAATAAATAGTATCTTTATTAAATTATATTAGAGGTTGACACATGACACCACTATATTAAATTTAGGTTTTTTATATGATACAAATAATTAAAATACTCTTCTGCAATAAAAAATGATTGAGGACACATGGCATAATCCTATGCATTTTACTTTTAAATTAACCACTAGATTTAACTTAATGGGTTATTACTTAATCTAAGAGTTCTTATATGATCTTAATCCTGGATATATATATTCAAAAGCAAATTTGCTTCCCCTCACAAGATTATTATTCGATTTGGTAGTAATGGGCCAATTGCTAGATGCCATGAGGTAGAGGTGGCCAAACCAGATTTTTTTGGAACCGGAACCGGTTTCGGTTTTTGACCGATTCCAACCGGTTTATGACCGGTTTCGGTTCAGGTTTTGGCCGGGTAAAGGTGGATATGGTTCCGGTTCCGATTTCTCCAAGAATCCGGAACCGCTCGCTTGTACTCACCGGTTAGGGTATGACCGGTTTCGGTTCGAGTTGTCGGTTCCGGTTCCGGAGCCGGTTTTGTTGGCCACCTCTTCCATGAGGCACCTACCTTTTTTTTCTACTATTTTTTCCATTCTACGTGTACTGGTCTTGAAGGTATGTATGTAACTTTTTATTGCATATTATTATTTATGTCTTTCTTCTCTTAGACTATTAGATCTTTGTTTTTCCTTCTATATGTACATGTCTTGAAGCAATGTATGCAACCCTCTAATGCATATAAATATTTGCATTTTCTTCCATTTGACTATTACTAAAAGTAAGAATCATCCCATGAAGTATTAGTATATGTATCAAATAATCCTTATGCTTTACCTTTGATTTTGATAAACCCGAAAGAGTTGCGGCATAACACGCCACAACAAGCATATGTTATTCAACGCTTTTACTTATAATTTTTGTTCAGTTTAATGAATCATAATGAATCATCAAACATATGAGTAGAAAATGAAAGTTAAAATGTATATTAATAATAAACCATACTTCCTAATTAAATTCAGTTTTGACTTGTTTAGTAATTAAAGTTGTCTCATACTTATCATCTATTAAACATTATAAGGCAAACAGTTTAAACAAAGACCTAATATTTATTTCTATCCAAATATTTTGACTAAATAAATCTGAGAATAAAGGTCATGATAAATTGTAAGCATTACCAGCTTAAAGAGTTTTTTTATTGTCTAACTTTGACATTGTATGAGACTTCCATCTTTTCACTTTTCCTGCACAAATAGTACATTTTTAATATATTTTCCCTTTTTAAGGCATTCAAAGAAAATATTGGGTCAACCCAACCCATTTCACTACCCATGGCCAAACTGTCACAGTTCTTCTTTTTTGGCACTTGCCAATCTTTATTCTAAAGTATAAACACCTAAATAAACAATTGTTAAAGTTGTTTTTAAAACTATAAAGAACCAAAACTGAATATCATTACCTACATATGAGTGAACCTCAAAATGTTAAGGATTAAAAAATATGAGCACATGCCATTCTGTAACTCCTAATGAGAGCTCTGAATTAAACTTCTTAATTTGAAAAAATCAACCTCATATTTTAAGAACTAAAAAATAAGAAGCTATGCAGTTTTGTAACATCAAAGATTCAATACATATAATGCACTTAAAAAGCATTTTCTCTTGTAGAAAACCTTTCTTTGAGAAAGAAACCTACTTGAACATTATGATCCATCCAAAAAGATGGAACTCACCTGAGATCCAAATAAGGAACAATCATAGAAAGACATGCATTAGCTCAGACCTCTGAGAAGGGAACATATAAATCATTTTGCTATGGCTGCAACTATGTTGCCTTGCCAAGATACGAAACACCAAATATTTGCTCAACCCTACTCTTACAGGATAATCATCATAGCCAAAAAAATAAAATAGAACATGATAAAAATTGTCCATTATAGTTGGTTATCAAGCAAATATGAATTTCAAGTTCTGATCACATAACCAACTTAGTTCTTGAGACTTGAGTTGAAACATGCAGCAACACATAAAATACATCACTAAATATTAGGGTCTTCGTCAAACGGAAAAGCCCTAGGTTCCGGATACCATCAATTAAAGCAACAAAGAGAGGGAGACGGCAGCGGTGGCCGGAAGAAAAGCCAGAGGAAGGCGGTCATATTAGGCAACGACGGGGACCGTACATAAGCTACTGCCATCGGAGCAACGGAAGTGAGCCATCAGACCAAGAAAGATAGAGAGAGGCGATGAGGTCAGATTGCGAGGGCGGTCGTTGATGAACCGCCGCCGTAGCTGAAACGACAGTCGACGCACCTACTTTCCCTGACCCTCTCTGTTTTCTCTCTCTATAACAGCTCTAACTGGATGATCCGGCCACCGCCAACACGCCTACTCTTTCTCTCTCTGTAACGACCAACTCTCTCTTTCTAGAACGGTCGCCGTCGAATTCCTCGCCGGAAATTAGATGACAGAAAGCTAGAGAAGCCCGGGTGAAATGGGAACAATAAAAACAAGAAATGGATGGTAGATGGAGAGAATAAGCATGCTTCATTGATTGTACCACAGGCATTAGATGTAGCAGGAAATGAATAGTAAATGTGTGAGGGAGGAAGATTTTGGTTTTTAATCTATATATTAATTACATTGCATCAAATTATCAATTATTTAATCAGAGTGATGTAACAAAAGTGTTAGACTTATTTTATATCATTTATTTTGTAGAAACGAGCCGATATCAAGCCTTAACGAGCTCGGAATCGGCTCGGCTCGTTTACAGCCTTAACGTAAGTCATATTTAATTTACAACAATGCAAACTAAAAACAATTACAACTCGTTACAAAAAATGTCTTATGTTTATACCGGTTACATTGATGTAAATACGAACATCCGAATTAAATAAAAAAAACTAGCCAAGATTATAACGGAGTTAAAGAGAAAAATAAGACGAGTAAAATGGTGAAATTTTTTTTAAAAAAATATTATAGCATAAAAAAGTTATGGATGTATAAAAAAAGATGAGGGTAAACTTTAAATAAATAGTATCTTTATTAAATTATATTAGAGGTTGACACATGACACCACTATATTAAATTTAGGTTTTTTATATGATACAAATAATTAAAATACTCTTCTGCAATAAAAAATGATTGAGGACACATGGCATAATCCTATGCATTATACTTTTAAATTAACCACTAGATTTAACTTAATGGGTTATTACTTAATCTAAGAGTTCTTATATGATCTTAATCCTGGATATATATATTCAAAAGCAAATTTGCTTCCCCTCACAAGATTATTATTCAATTTGGTAGTAATGGCCAATGGGCCAATTGCTAGATGCCATGAGGTAGAGGTGGCCAAACCAGATTTTTTTGGAACCGGAACCGGTTTCGGTTTTTGACCGATTCCAACCGGTTTATGACCGGTTTCGGTTCAGGTTTTGGCCTGGTAAAGGTGGATCTGGTTCCGGTTCCGATTTCTCCAAGAATCCGGAACCGTCCGCTTGTACTCACCGGTTAGGGTATGACCGGTTTCGGTTCGAGTTGTCGGTTCCGGTTCCGGAGCCGGTTTTGTTGGCCACCTCTTCCATGAGGCACCTACCTTTTTTTCTACTATTTTTTCCATTCTACGTGTACTCGTCTTGAAGGTATGTATGTAACTTTTTATTGCTTATTATTATTTATGTCTTTCTTCTCTTAGACTATTAGATCTTTGTTTTTCCTTCTATATGTACATGTCTTGAAGCAATGTATGCAACCCTCTAATGCATATAAATATTTGCATTTTCTTCCATTTGACTATTACTAAAAGTAAGAATCATCCCTTGAAGTATTAGTATATGTATCAAATAATCCTTATGCTTTACCTTTGATTTTGATAAACCCGAAAGAGTTGCGGCATAACACGCCACAACAAGCATATGTTATTCAACGCTTTTACTTATAATTTTTGTTCAGTTTAATGATACCGCCACAACGAGCTTCATTTTTTTACACAATGTTTTTGATATTGGGTCCATTCTTCGACGTGTTTTACTTTTAACATAAGATTTCCGTTATGGCTAATGCCTTTGCTATAACATGTGTGTTTACATTGAAGAATTTAAGTTTTCATTGGGTGAATTTCTAAATACCAGCTCAGTATATCGGCCCTAACACAACGCCCAAATCCTAAATTCTCGTGCATTAGTTATTTGTATTTTTGACCCAAGTCATCTTAGATAGAGCCGTTTTAAACCATGCTATTGCTCGCAGAAGGATCCTGAACCCCCATGAGGTTTTTAAATGATACTTGGGACCAAAAGGAATCCCATTAATTGGGTTATTGGAATATGAAAGTGTGCCATTGGGCCCAAGTTCTGATCTCATCTCTATATTCTTCAAGATGGGCCCAAATGTACTCAACAAAAACGCATTATTAATTTATCGTCAGCTACTGTGTACTTGTGTAGGGGAAAAACATTTCATCTTGGAGTTGTTTTTTTTTCTTCACAAAAAAAAAAAAAAAAAAAAAGGAAAAACGGGTTCGGATTCATTTGTTATTTTAAGTAGTTTTTTTTCGTATTCCACCACAATCTCAAATATTAAATACTAAGTTAAAACATGTTTTTGTTACTTGATATGTATTCTAACCCAAAACCTACCAAAATGAAGTTAATAACCACTTGGTCAGAAGACTATAAATGTTTGTAACAAATTAATAACACAATGGATAACTATAAATGTTTTAAGGGTTAAAGTTAAACTAAATAGGCTAAATATACTTATTATCATAAAAAGCTTAAAAATGATTATTGACCATTAGATATATGAGATTAAATTTGAGAGGAAAAATTCAAAATTCGAGAGGAAAATGTTGTTGGAAGGTAATTTAGTCATGACACTTTCGCCCCACTTTTTTAAACGTTCATAACTTTTACATACGATATTATTTTTTTAAAAGAATATTATAAAAACGAACATTTTTTTATCTTTAAAATAAGCATAGTGTTGCTATAAAAAATAAAAAAATTTCAGTTCATTATGTCTAATTATCATAATTTTGTCTTTCTTAAACATTTTTACATAATCATCTTTTTTGTGTTGTTTTCCTACAAGTAGTTGTGTTTTTCTTACAGGTCATTGTATCTTTTTTAAAGGTCTTTGTTTCATTCCTCGTTATTGTGTATCCTACACATCATTGTGTCTTGAATTGTTTAGGAAAACACAACATTGATCATGAAACACAAAAGATACAATTACATGTACGAAATACACAATTACATGTACGAAAGATACAATGAACTTAAAAAACAAAATGTTTTTCTATAGCAACAGTATACTCATTTTGAACATAAAAAAATGATTGTTTTTATGGTATGTTATTTTTCAAAAAGTAATGTCGTATCTAAATGTTATGAACTTTTAAAAAATGTGGGTGAACTTGATAAAAAGTTAACAAAAATGGTTATTACTAACTTTAACAAATTGATTTAGTTATAGCCATTAATTATTGATCTAATAGCTTATAATCATTTTTAGACTTTTTATGATAATGAGCCTTTTTAGTTTAACATAACTCAATGTTTTAAACTCGTTTCATTACAACACTTTTGATAGTGGCTGCAGGATTTGCTATGACATTTCTACATAACTCATTTGATAATAATCTACCTACTATAATCAAAGAACATTTTTAGAAGACACATGTTACATTTTAATAAAATCTAAAAAAATTTTCCCTACTTCTCTTTCCTGAAAAATATTAATAATTAAATTATACAATTAAATATGCTAATCAAATCCATATTCAAAAAAAATTACTAATTTACTAAAAATTAATAAAATATAATTAAATTTCAATTATATCTTATATTTATATATAATTTTAAAGTTATTAAATATTTGTAATCATTTGTTATTTATAAATTTAAAATATTTATATTTCTTATTTAACCAACAACTGATAAATGTAATATATAAATATTTATATAAATTATTGTTTTTAACATATTATATTTGTTAAACAATGTAAAAATAAAAAATAAAATAAAACCTTGACTGACATGAACTTAGACATATAATGCACAAACAAGTTAGGGATGGGGTAGAACCCGGTCTCTCTTCTAAAACTTTTTTTTACCACACACAAATACTCAGGTAAAAGAACCCGTAACCTAAAAGCCGAAAGCACTTCCCAAACTTACTTTTTAAAAAATAAATTAATTAATTTCATTAAGTAATACTAATTCAAATATATATATATATATATATATATATATAGGGGAAGGTTCCCCTAAAAAGTCCTTTTTGCCTAAGAAGGCTAAGAAGGATTTTTAAAACCTCGAAAACCGACCCAAACAAACTTCGATTGAATTCATTTTTACATCATTGGAACCGGCTTGTAATCCCCTAAAACCTAAACCTTAAATCATAAACAAAAAACCCTAATCATAAAACCAAAATTATAAAAACAAACCCTTAATATAAAAATAAAACCTAAAAGTTAATAAAACATGCCCTAAAATGCAAACTCTAAAACTAGTTGTTAAAGCTAAAACCAAAAATCAAATACCGTAAGGTTTGATGAGACAGTTCCAATGCCATCAAAATGAGTTCAATCGGTGTTCGTTTGGGTCGGTTTTAGAGATTTTAAAAATCCTTTTTAGGCAAAATATACTTTTTATTTGATCATTTCCCTATATATATAACACTTTGGATATTGGGCTACCAAATACATATGACAGTGACATTCTCGTCCAAGAATCCCATTTTAAACTAATTTCATTTCAAATGGTTGGGGACCAATGAATGCTTGCATTATGGGTTGTGTTTCCATGCAAAAACTAAGAACACTACTTTGTTTTCGAGTTTATATAAGGAGAAAAAATAAATGAAGGAAAGAAGAAACATGTTTGTGTTTATGAGTTTTATTTAACGAAGAAAATAAAAGGAAAATAAAACATGTGTTCCCTAGTTTCATTTAAGAAAGGAAATTTAAAAAAAAATAGGCAAAATTATTTATTATTCATTTTCCTTTCGATTTGAAAGGAAATATTTCCATTATTTTCTTTTTATTTCCTCTTATTTCCTTTTTTCATTCCGCTTTCTCCTTCAATAAACTCAGGAATATAGCGTAAAGTTACAACAAGTGAACATTCGGGTAAGGGGGCTGTCACACCCTGGTCGCGCCCCTTGGCATGTTACACGCCTGACGTGAGTTGGGCGTGACGGGTGCATTGTGAAGCTGGTCATGGGAGGAACAAAAGAACATAGTGAGGACTGAGGAGTAGTGGTTACAATGAAGTAAGAAGTTTGATGATGATTACACATGTATATATAACTAATAGATGGTAAAAATAGTTTTTTACGTGACACATACGTGTAGAATGGAAAAGAGGTAATTGTTACTAGTAACGGAAAAAGACTTTGAAAGATGTGAAAGGGTGGGTTCAAGCAAGTTATAATTAAGGAGAGGCCAAGGGATTTAATGCATGATGCATGTGTAGATGGGCATGATGAGATTCACCTTCTACCTCTGCTTTATTGCCCATCATTGAGGAAACCGACTTTTGTTAACCAAATCAAAATACAAAATAATGAAAGACCGTACGTAGTATTAGTATTTTTACATTTTTTTTTACATTTCGGTGGGTAATTATGTGTCTTCCCCAATAAAGAACGATAAATGCTTTTTTTATTATTTTTATTTCTATGATATATATATAGGAATTGTATTATATGAAACTCGATCTTAAAGAGAAAATCATTAAACTAAATGGTTTAGATAGGGTTTAAGGTAAGAAACAACATTTTTATTGTTCATAATAAAATAATGGTGTTATTACGAGAGCAAAATCATATTATTATAACTATCAAATCCTATTCTCGTGATCATGATCTTCAATTATATTGATTTACACAGTAAATCAAATAAATAATTGAGTGAAAATGAGGTCTAACGTTACAAGATATTAATAAATTTGTTAAACATATAAAATGTCGGTGATTAATTAACACAGTAAAATGTCATTTTAATTCCCATGATTTGGTAACTTTTATCATTTTAGTTCAATAATATAAATTTTGACATTTTCGTTATTATCGATCTTTTCCATTTTATTGTCATTTACGTCTCTATGGTTTGTTTAATTTTGTCATTTTAATCCAATAGCTTAAATTTTGACATTTTGGTTATTATAGTTTCCATTTTATTGTCAATTACGTCCCTGTAGTTTGATTAATCTTGTCATTTTAGTCCAAAAGTTTAAAATTTATTTGTATTAAAATAACAATAAAATGTAAACTATAATAACCAAAATGACAATAAAATGAAACAATAATGAACAAAATGATAAAATTTAAACTATTTAACTAAAATGGCAAAAATTGTCAAACCATATGGACTAAAATGACATTTTACTCTAATTAATAAGTTTTTTTATTCCCTTCAATTTTTTTACGAGAGATCTTGGGTTTCTTTTAAAAAACAATTTTTTATGAGAATAATTGTTTTCAGATGAGTAGGGTTTTATTAACGCGGGTTTTCTCCCAGATGGTAGGATCAAGTTGTCCGTTTGTCGATCGAGTGATGCTTGATTTTGGGTTTAAAAAAAATTAACAAGTCTTTTGACTTTGAATATGTTTGTGTGTGAACATGTCAAAAGAATATATTTAGCTTGAATCGATTGGTTTGTCCGATATTATATCATTCCGTTAATTATGCAATTTATAATAAAAATAGCACCTCTAACAACAACATAACCCTACTGGCTAATTACCCCTGGTTGGTTAAAGGCATTACAACCAAAACGACATTTTTATTCTATTAATAAGGCTAATATCTGGTGATATCGTTAGTGACATGATAATATTCAAATTAATCCTCAAAAAAACTGGTTGGATGAGGTTTTCATTTGTATTCTTTTTTACTTTTAGACTAAAACCATAGGGTAAAATCCACGCTCTCCGACGAGAAACGATCCTCGGATTTTAATAAATTTGAATTAAAAAAAACCTTAACTGTGTATAATATTTAAGAAAACAAATAGAAAAAAAAAAAACTTAAATAGACTCCTTATGACCATTTGTATAATTTATTATTTCTATGTGTTTTAATTTCAATATTAATTTGAATTACTGAACTTCTTATTTGCAAACATTCACCTGTTATCAAATGTAAATCAGCCTCAAATTGAAGTGTTACCGAATAAATTTGTCCAACAATCAAATGAGATAAAAGAAGTATTTATTGACTTTATGAACAATTCAATATCTATTATACTTAATAAATCAAAATAAATATGGGACACTTGTCAAAAATCTAAAGTATCCTCACACTATTTTCTCGTTTCCCTTCTCCTAATAAATACACAACTTTACTAAATATTAACAATATAATTATATATACTTTATACCTTTTTCAATTGAAAAAACTTCTTAATATTTAAAACATATATTTCATTACAGTATTAAATACAAATTATATTATATATATATATATATATATATATTCTATAATTACTTTTTTAATATAATAAAAATATTTTAATATGAAAAAGCTCACTTTTAAAAAATCAAATTATTATAAAATATGAATTTTTTTAATAATTTATAACTCATAATGTATTTTTATAATTTCAAGTCATTATTATTAATTTATCTTTTTCTTTATCAACTTGTGTAATAATAGATAGCATCCTATTATTTTGTAAAAAAATGAGATTTTTAAAAACAACTTTTTTAAAATGAAATGTTTAAAAACCAAACTTTGAAAAGGAATTTTTTAAAATACAATATTATTATTTAAAAACAACTTTTTTAAATTTAAATGTTCAATAACCAGACTTAAACAATGAAATGTATAATAGATTCAACTCGTGTAATACACAGAATACTAACATAGTATGTAATAAATCAAAATAAAAAAGGACACATGTCACAAATTTAGATTATCTTCACAATAATTTTCCCGCTTCTCTCTTTTATTTAATGCATCATACATTAAATAATATTATTAAATATTGAATACACATTTTTAGATTTTTAAATTGAAAATACTTAAAGACATTAAAAATATATTAATATAAAAAACTTTTTTTTTCAAAAGCAAAATTATTATAAAATAAGAAATATTGAAAATGGTTTTCTAAAATAAAATGTTTAAAAAAAACTTTGAAAAATTAATATTTAAAAATAAATATGATTTTTTTATTACTTAAAATATTAAGTTTTTCAAAATTTTTAATAGCATTTTATTTTAAAAAGCCGACTTATATTATAAAGATTTTCATTAATGACTATATATTATTTTTGTATTTAACCCGTGTAACACACGGGATGTTAATCTAGTGTTAAAATATATGATAACTGAAAAAAACTTTTTGTTTTAACTTTTTAAATAATGTTTAAAAATTGTTTTCAAGAATCTTTAATTTGTAACTTTTAGAAAGATTTTTTAAATTTTTTGATAAAATAATTTTTAAAACTAATAAAAAACACTTTTTTAAAAGATTATTCAAACACATTCTTAAAAACTTTCTTTTAAAACTCATAAGTTAATAAACACTTTTAATAAAAAGTAATTTTCAAGTTAAATAAGCAATCCCAAACATTACTTAAAAAAATCTCAAACATCATTTTTACACACTACACAAAAGGGTTGTTCTTAAATGGTTTCTCTATATTTCTTGCCCTTTCAACAGGGGTTTGAGAATATTTTCCAAGGTTCTTTATTCACAAGACTTGAGAAAATTCTTAACCGCTATTTTTACATACCACAAAGGTAGTGGTGTTAACGAGTCGAACATGACTATTAAGACTCGAACTCAATTCGTTTTAACTTATGAGAATACAAATTTTAACTCAACGTCTTTAGAGCTTTATTTTTAAAGATAGATCTCATCTTGTAAGAAAATTTCATACTCGACTTGAGTAATTTATCATTTAATTATATAATTTATTCATTTTGTTAATTTTATATGTATTTATAAATATTACACTTTTCATATATAGCATCATATATATGATCTAATTATTTTATCATAATTTTATATAAAAAAATAATTATTTGAATAAATATACACTAATTATATTAAAAATAAATTATATATAAGAGACTCTTTTATACTCACAAGCTAGCTTGAGCTTGATATATGTGAGACTCAAACTAGGGTTCAATAAACAAATGAGTCATATTTAAGGACTTAAGCATCATCTGGTTTTAAGTGACTTATAAGTTGTCTTGATTCGTTTAAATCCTTACTCAAAGGATTAATTAGTAACCTCCCTCTACTCCCACACATTTCTTAAGAGTCGCACCTCTCATGTTTTGAACAAGATTTTTTTTATTTGTATATATGAATTGGTAGGTAATGTTTACATCTCAACTCAAATTATATTACCTCACAAGAGCTTCTGACCACGACCTATCTTCTTAGAAAATCCATTTTAACAACCATCACCACCAAAAAATTACCTAATCAATCTAGCATGCATGGTCTCTTTCTCATACCCCGTGCTTTTAAACAGTCATTTGAGGATTCGTTGAACGGTTGTTACGTATATGTTAACATCTATAAACATATGTTTTGCAGACAGAGCGAACTGTTATTTACTTACTAATGTACACTAATTTTATAAATAATATAGCTAATAGCTGTTTGAAAGTTGTACAATAACAAAATTACAATTTTTTTCTTAATGAACTAACCCCCAAAAAAAGAAAGATGTCTTTAAACTCATAGACAAATATAATCACCACAATAGGAACCTCATCATGGATATCCTTTATATAAGTGAACAAAATATTATTATTAAATCCACCATGCTTCATGGGAACATTGTACCATGAAGATTCATTACAAACTTTTTTAAAAAGAGTGAAAAACGAATCATTAATAATTATATGCATTTTTATTGACGATGTTTATTTTATATATTATTTAAATTAATATATAGTTTTCATGACTGTATATATATATTATTTACTTATTTAGTGTTCCACAATGCATGCTCACTATTCCTATTTACGGGGCATGCTGTTTTTTGGCCAAATGATATTAACCTAGTGGATGTGAATACTATTTTGTTTAATTGTTGGTTTTAGTGCACATCATCATACTTGTGTATCTTATCATTAACAAAGATAAGGTATAATATGAGGAAATTAAGACGTAGACAATCTAACAATTAATAATATTTTAAATACTTAATTATAGAGAAGAGTAAAAGAGGTTAAAAATGAGTTATACATTGTTAAAAAAAGAACAAAATAATTAAGCATAGCAAAATAATTTTTTTTTTCAACGGTAACACGTAGAATGTATATGGTAGAATGAATAATACTTAGATAAACTAGGATAACACTATCATTCATTAAACTCGAACTCACAACCTTTGGTTGGGATGAAAACATCGTAGATGTATAAAGAGTTTTAATTAAAGACAAAAATACCGTAACAAACATGATTAGTTATTACAAAAGCGTGGTCAAAATTTACTTTATGGGTCATTTAAATGTTCATGAATTTATAAATGACATTAATTAAAAATAATGTCTATTTTTGTTGTTTTTGTGATAATAACATACGTAAAGAGTATATAATATGAAATCAAATGAAAAACATAATTGTAAATACGAAAACAAATGAAAAATAAAAGTGTCACGTAAGAAGAGTCCATCTTAATTTTTTTTTTTTAAATTAGGTTTTCTAAAACCATTCTCAACTTTTTTTTTCTACAAAATACCTTCTAGACCAATCGTGTGCATATACAATAATACCCATCTTTTGAATTCGAGGGGTTAATATTATAATATTAAAAGTAAATTTAATTGTTGCTTAAATATAATTATCTAAGAGTTTTATGTTTTAGGTATTTTAATATTATAGAATGTATAGAAAATTGGCTTTATGAAAAGGTTAAAAAAAAAAAGCACTCAATTCCAAAGGGGGAAAGCAAATCAAAATGGAAGAATGAGAAGAAAATCTGGGTCAAAAATTGTGTTCAAACTTTTTAAAGCCCAAGAAACATAATATAGCATCATTGAATTAAGAGCTTTCTTAGATTTTCTTTACTAAATTATCATTATATCCATGCATAGATTTTATTTATTAAATTATCATTACATCCATCCCCCCTCTTCTACGTACTTTTTTAACACAAGACTGAACTTTAATACTTGTATAAGTATAGCTTTATTTTAATATGGTTACATTACACATCTTATTTCACCAATTTACATCAAAAAGTTGTAAACCAAGCTTAAATCTTAACATCAAGGATGGTTCACCACTTACATATATAAGTAAAATGTACTCAAAGTTTGAGTTACATGTTAGTATGTTTATTTAACATTTGAGTTATATATATGTAACTTGAGCTAAATGTATATAACATATAATATCACTTGAGATACATATATGGACCTTGTTATTTCTTTGGTATTTCGTTTGTAATTGTTAACTAAATGTATGTAACATATGAAGTTACATATATCTAACCTAGTTATTTTTTCGAGTTATCAGATTTTAGATTTTGTTGATTTTTTGTGATACACATGCAATTATTTTATTAAATTTTAAACTAAAATTAAAATTGAAGTGATGTGATGTGATGGAAGAGTGATTTTAAGGATTTAATTGATTTATAAGAAAGTGCAAAATTATTGTTTTACTTGTTACATTCTTATAGTATTTAACTAGAACTGCATCTTTTAATTAACATTTATTTACAATTTTGTCATTATTTGATCTCAACTTTTATTAATAAATTAATGATAAAACAATACTTTTCTTAATTTTGTATAAATAAAGAGTTTTCTTATTAATACTTTCCTATACACACACAGAGACGTGGCAATATACAATTAAATTTAAATAGATAACTAAGATTAGTGTTTTATGCATAAAACTATATATTAAAATTACGTACACACAAACAAAGTATATTAATTATCAAAATCTTAGATGCTTATAAAATTTATGAAAATGATTAAAACACATGTTTCGTCAACTTTTTAAAATTTAAATAACTTTTATATTCTTTATTTAGCTTTTAAGTGAAATGAAAACAGTCAACAATATTATCCAATGAGTATTGTATTACCATATTTAAATATATATATATATAACATTTTTAAAAAATTGAAATGAGTAATGTGATCATACAAACTACAAAGTGTTACTATACTTTAAAATGTTTGACAATATTGCGCTTATACACTATATTCTCTTTTATTATTTCACTATGTTAATACCCCGTGTCTTACACAGACTAAATAAAAAATAATATATAGTCAATAATAATATGATTAATAGTTTATATAGTTTAATATATAAGTAATAAAATAACAATATTATTTATTTGAACACTAAGTTTATTAAAGGTTGTTTTTGGAATATTTCATTTTAAAAAACAATTATTGAATAATTTATATTTCATAATAATTTGGATTCCTTATAAAATTAATATATTTTTTAATGCTTTAAAAACTTTCTTAATTAAAAAATGCATAAAAGTATATTTAATATTTTAATGTTATTATTATTGAATATGGATACATTTAATAGGAAAGATGCGGAAAAATTTTTTTAAGGTTAGTCTAGAAAAGTAACATGTGACATATTTTATTTTGATTTATTAGTTTAGATAGAAGATTTACACCATACTAATATTAAAACTTACAAAAGTTATGTTAATTTACAGTGAGATAATAATAAAAGTTATAATAATATATATAGTAAATTGCCTAGATCGTTCATGTGGTTTGCCAATATTTCACACTTAGTCCCTAAGTTTCATAAATTACCCATATGATATTAAACCTTTAAACATTTGTAACACATACAATAATTTTACTCTTCACTAAATCATATGTAGTGGCTATATATGTTACAAGTGTTTATTTTTTGACAAAAAAAACATTTTTTATTTAATTATTATCGAATACATATAATAACATAGGAATAGTAAGAAATAGAGATGTAGGTGGATGATCCATTAATTACCTACATTAAAATAAGATATATGGATGCATTTAAAGTGAATGTGTACATGACAAGGTTTTGAGGATCCTAAATTAAGGTATGCAAGGTTTAAAAGACCCTTCATGGGTTGAAGATTGACATCAAGTATCTGGAATATCCATTTGAATGAAACAAAAAATTAATTAATTAATTAATTAAAGAAAAAAAACATGTATTTAAAAGAATATGGATGAGTGAAACTTTGGTGACCTTCTTGATCTTGCATGTGGATCGAATGCATGCACATTTAGTCATTTATATCTATATCTATATCTATATATATAATAAATAAAGATTTTACGATTTTATATGTTAATTTTCTAAACCATCTATGATTGTTTTTCTCGTCTCTCTGTTTTTAGATATTTATATATTATAGTTTTATTAAACTTTATTTTTTTCACCCTCTATCTCTTGTTAAATGTTAATTATTTTATTAAACTTCGTAAATAATATGATTACATTATAAATTAATTTTTTATAAATTTTTTTTAAAAATATATATTGTGTTATTTCAAACAAATAATTTTAAAATTCAAATATTTATCATATTTGACACACAGGTTTTAACCTAGTGAAACGATATACGTTTCTTGTAAGATATTAAATCTTGACTTAGGAAATGTCTCCCAATGAAATGCCTAGGAGATTAGTACACAGAAAAATGATCTGTTGTTAACCTACCTTAATTGTAATGACTCAACTAACTTTGTTAATATCAACCTAAATCTTTGGTTTCTTCTTTTTATAATCTTTATTATACATGTACAAGACTATATATGTTCTTTATTGTTTATATGCAAATTTACATGCTTTATGATTTAAAACAAATATAAGTTTTTATTACATTGTAAATATTTGTTTAATGTAATGAAAATTAGTGTAAGATCCTAAACGAATATAAATTAGCAAAAACATTAAAAAAAATAATCTTATGCATGTATAATAAATGTAATGATAAAAAACTCAAAAATTTGACTTGATCTTGACAGAATTAGTTGAATTATCATAATTAAGATGTGTTGTTATTTGATTTCAATCCCACACACGCATATATACATATATACACACACGGATTCGTATGTAAGGAAGAGTTTCATAAAAATTCTTGTTTAGAAACTTATAACTTCAATCACAACGATTACCAATTATTTTTTTTTTATTTTCTATTTCTTTTTATTTTAAGGTTAAAAATGTATAAAAAGAAAAGAAAAAAAGTATGCATATTACGTTATTATTATATATATATGTGTGTGTGTAACTTTATGAATTATATACGAAATTCGTTTGTTACATATACTTAATTTCATGATTTACATATTTCTATTTAATTTTTTATTTTTGCTTATTATATTTATAACCTTATAATTAAAAGTTATAGAAAAAATTTATAAAATTGACTGATAGGGAAAAATTTTCTTAGCGTTATCCAAAATAAGGAGTTTATTTTTAAACCCTATATAGATACGTATATATGTGTGTGTGTCTATATTTATATTATAGGATAAATAATCTATATATAGCTAGAGGTGAATTAAGGGTTGTTTGATAACGTTTAAACCATTAAGTGCAGAATGGTTAAGATATTTTAGGAGATGTTTGTTGTTTCCCAAAAGGTATGTGTTGGCTCTTTTGCCTGTGTTGCACACACCACGCACATACATTATCATCTGCAGATTGTTTGTTTTTTCGAAAATGTTTCATTAAAAACGTCTGCGCGTGGTCTTTTTGGTGCAAATATGGTTTAGCCACTTTTAAGATCTTTTAAGTCTGCAAAGACCACCAACCACCCACCCTCCACCACCACCATCCAACACCACTATCCACCACCGCCGTACGTCAACCACCATCGTCACCACCCCGTCACCCACAACCAGCATCATCTGTACACCACCACCACCACCACCAATTCATTTTAACGGTCAATAGACGTTAAAAAACAAACAATTTTCTTCTTGTAGACTGTAGAGATTTAGTCCACATTTTCTTCTACAGATGTTTGTAGATATGGTTCGCAAACTATAGATATTTTACTTTTCACTTCAATGGTTAAAAGGGTCTGAAAATGCTCAACCAGCTATGACCGTTTGGTTCAACGCTTGAATAAAAATAAAAAATACACTCAAAACCCCTTAAAATGGTACCGCCGTCGAGGTTCCCAACCAGCTCTCAGCCCTAGTCACAGCCCCCGGCGTCTCGAGCGTCGGTCGCCTCGCAGCCCTTAACCATCTTTGATCTGAAGCGTCATTCGTGTCAGTCGCTGTGCGGCGGTGGTTGAGAGCCGCGAACAATGCAACGGCTGTGAGCGGCGCTGGAGTGGAAGGTTGAATCAGCCGCTCATTTTTTAGCATTCAGACATTTCATTACATTCAGATGTGTTTTTTATTGAAATAAACGGTCCGAATTACACATGCTATCAAACAAGCCATAAGAAAGAATATCGACTTAAACCGAAGTGGCCGGATATTATTTTTTTTAAAATACTATCTTTAAAAGCTTTCATATTTATGGGCTTAATTACAATTATTACCTCTTTCGAACATTAAAACAATTGATATCATCTTTGCCCAACTTTTTCCTACATTATCCGTCTCTTTTTACTTATTAACATATGCTTAACATGAGAGGGTTCCACACAATCATTAATTAGTTCCTTGCATTAGTAAGTCATTCCATCCTTCTATCATGTTGTTGACTTTTGATCCAGTCAATCCTCATTATTTACATAACATATATACATACATACATATATATATACATATATACCATATTATAATACATATTGAAAGGATATAATGATCTTTTGATTAAATCTCTTAAAATTAAGAGTTTTACTACTCTTATAGCATGAAATACAACTTACAAATGTTTAAAAACCATAAACTAAATGTTATTTTAACTTTTTAGTTTGTTACGCATTGGTATCTTTAAAAGTAAACTAAGATACAATAGTTATAAAAGAAAATTTCTCTCAAATCAAATGAACCACTTATTGATACTTTTCTACAATTTGACATATTTAGCTTTTTAAATTGGGATTTATGACCTTATAGTTATTTTTAGTTAAATATTAACATTAAATTAAAAAAGTTGTCTTAATAAGTCATGAAATAACTTGAGCTTTTTATGAGTCAAAAATAGCAACCTTAGTGTTTTATTTCTCGCTGCATAACATGGACATTTGACTAGTATAATAAGAGGGTATATACTTGTTTTTTTAATCTAATAGCAAGTCACACCATTGTATTCATCATTTATGAAACTTGAATACTATATATTACGGGTTATTTTTAGTTCCATTAATCTCCTGTATATACACTTATTTTATTAATTGTCACTTTATGCATAATTAAAAGTTTTGACCCTCACGCCACAAGTTAGTCATCATCTTAAGTCTTTGATGTCTGTCTAGAAACTAGTCATATTTCAATATGTTGTTTGTTGCTTTTAATATGTTTCAATATTAAGTTAATTAATAGCCATTTTAAATATATAATGATTGTTAGACCATGTATCTATATAATACAAATTGACTCTAATAAAGTTCAAAGTCACCTTCAAATACCAAATATTAAGAAATTTTTTTAAGAACAAAAAGTATGAATTAAAAGCCGAATGGCATATTATAAATTAATACAAAAACAATTTTGTAATTTATTTAAAACCTTTAAATTGTTCTCCTAGTACATTTGTGGCCATTGAACAACAAAAAGTGGGAGATTCCCAATCATGCCCTCCACTCTAATTGAAACACCCATAATTGCATCCAACAAACATTCATTTCACCATATAGAAACCTGAGCTTCTAAGTTTATTCATAAAACCAAATAGACAATAATATAAACCAATATATTCAATAAAACAACCACTAAATTTCACTTGTAACATAGTTTTTTTTTTTTGATAAGATCAAAGGAAAATAGATATATTCAAATATTACGTCTATTTTTGTAAAACAAACAATGTTTATAAAAAGACCAACGGCTCATAAACGAATAACTAAATAAGCAAGCATATAGACAAACATACTAAATACACAATACTATAAACTAAGGGAAGCTTCCTCAAAAAAATCATTTTGCATAACAAGGTTAAAAAGTATTATTAAGAACTCAAAAACTGACCTAATTAAACAAATTCTGAATTAACTCGTTTCTGCATTATTGGAACCGGCTTATCGAACCCTAAACCTTAAACCATAATTCATAAACCATAAAACTAAAATCTAACTTTAAAACCAAACCTCAAAACATAAATATACAACCTAAAATTTAATAACTAAGCCTTAAAATATAAACTTTAAAGCTAAATGTTTAAGTTAAAACTTAATAACTAGTAGTTTAGAGCTCGACGTTTTCAACATCATCAGAGTGAGTTTTATCGGATTTCATTTAGGCCGGTTTCAGAGATTTTAGAAATACTTTTTAGTCATCTTATTCAAAATAGGTTTTTTATTTAATTATGTCTCCTATGCTTAATTTTAAAATTATTATTAAATCTTATTTAACTATTAAATAAAAGTTTTCTAGTGATACTTGGTGCATTCCTAGAGCATCTTGATGTTCTTTTTAGCACATCTCTCTCATATTAAATATATCTTATATTAAATATTAAATATACCTTTAACATAATTTTAAATTAAATATAAGACTTTTTTAATACATTAAAAATATTTTAATATTAAAAAAACACACATTTTTTAAAAACCAAACTATTATAAATTTAGAATTTTTAAAAATAGTTTTACAAAACGAAATATTTAAAGAAACAAACTATAAAAAATTAGAGTTTAAAAAATAGTAAATCATTTTATTATTTGATCTATGAAATTATATTTAATATGATTTTATGTTAAAAAACATCTTATATAGTTTAAATTTTTATTGCTAACTATTAACTTTTTTTGAACGGCAATTTGGATCACTGACATGTCATAGACCCACCCGATGATATCCACATGCAATAGAGGGGAACCCGTTTAGGTGAGAGAAAACCCCATATCCCAGCATGAAACTCCTATTTTATCAATGTCAGGACTTGAACATGTAACCTACCCAATATTGAAGCCATAGTGTGCCTCCACTCATCCACTTGAACTGAGGATCATTGGTGGTAACCAGGGGCGGTCCTGAGAATTGGCGTGCCCAGGACGAGCCGGAAAAAAAACACAGCAAATTCAAATATTAAAGTGGAGGTGTTCAAAAAAACCAAAAACCGAAACACATTTGTAACTGAAAAAATCGAACCGAATTCTGAATACGGTTTTCGTTTTGGTTCTAGCTGTATCCAAATTCCAAATTCGATTTTCGGTTCGGTACCTAACCATATCCGAATTTCAGTTTTTAATTCTAATTTTTTTATAAATTTAGTTTGTTTGGTTAACCGATTAAACCGAATTCAAATTTAAATTTATTATCTTATTGGTAATATATAAGATTGAATTCGGTTTATTCCGTTGAATTCGGTTTATTCAGATCGGTTTATTCGATTTTTAATCGGTTTATTTGGTTTTTATCAGTTTATTCGATTGAGTTCGGTTTATTCGACTTTTAAACGGTTTATTTGGCTTTCAATTGGTTTTAACCAAAATTAGAATCGAACCACTTTTCGAATTCAGTTTGGTTTTTTTATAGGAAAAAAATTTGAAAACCAATTAAACCAGACCGAATTAACCGCCAACCGAACCAATGAACATATTTAGTTTAAAGGACATGAAAGTGCATTCATATACTTTTAAAAAAATGATTTTTTACACCCATTAAATAATGTGTTTATAAATGCTTCTTTTTAGTTTCTTTCGTTTTATTAGTTCTCATTTGAATGAATCTCTATACATACATACATACATACATACATACATACATACATACATACATACATACATATATATAAAATGGGCCGGGACGAGGGCTAGGTTTGTCCCTCCCCCGGGCCGCCCATGGTGGTAGCTATATATTAGATAACAATATTTTTTTATTCATCGTGTAATACACGAGGTACTAATCTAGTGATAATTATATGTTTTACTTCCCAGTAGTAATGTGTTAGTTACAACTTTTAATAGTTAGTCAGTTACTCTAAATTAAACCTTATACTTATACAACAGTAGCCTTTTAATTTTGTAGAGCCTATAAAATTAAGGTTACAACGATTAAATCCATGAACAAATAAAATCTATTTTGATTTAATGATTTTAGAATACGGGAACTAGCTTATTAAAAATCATGAATCAAATATGTAGATATGTTCGTTAATTTTTCCCTATAGGGAAATAGAGATAAATAAAATGAGTTATTATGCTTGTTAAATTTGCATGTAATCTAAAATATGTCAGACTCTTTATTTAATTTGGTTTTAGAGTATATGTAATAGGGGTGAAGGATCGTGACTAGCCTCTTTGACACCATGACATCGCAGTTGTGCCCCCTCTCATTACGCACCCAATATGAGCCGGGCGTGACAAACAAACCGTGACAGTATTTGGTCATGTGAGAAGCTCGGATGGTGGACGACGGTGCTTGTTCCGTCGGAGAATGGTGCTTCAAGATGAAATCGTCGGAGAAGACGATGGTGTTTCTTGCCGGAGAAGATGAAATCGCCAGAGAAGACAACGATGATTCTTGCCAAAGTTTCTTTCCGGAGATTCTCATCGGAGAAGATGAATAGTAATAATTACAGTAGAGTGAGGAGTGTATAACAGCTACACATATATATGTGAAAATAATATAATAAGAATAATTTTTTATACAACGACTACATGTCTATATGAAGTGAAGAGGAGGTAATTATTACACGTAGTCTTAGAGTTATTAACGTAGTATTTTAAAATAAGCAAATGTATACTCAACTAAAATAAGCAAATGTATACGCGATTAACATTATGTTAATAAAAAAAATTAAAACTTAACCTACTAAAAAAAGAAAAAAAAATCAATAGATGATAAAATAGATACTTTTCGATTTGTCATAGAAGTTTACAAATGGATATAACTACTGGGTTACAACCTTGCTCCGGTCAAGCGCGAGCCAAATTTTAATAAAGCTGAAGCATATGAATAAAAAGAACACATAATATTAATAAAATAGAAAATCAAAATTAAAATTAAAATATCATAAAAGATGAAGGAAAATCATCTTGGAAAAAAATGAAATAATCTCACTGTTCTTGTCTACAAACTACTGGTAGTTATAGAGTCGGCCTTAAGAACGAAAAAAATGGTGGGTTTGGGGCAAGAAAGAAAAATCAAGCCCTCCTAAAAAAACTAACTTAATAATATACATATAAAAAATTAATAATATAATATATTAAAAAATATAAAATTTTCGAGCCTCTTAAAAAGTCATGCCCGAGGCAGTCGCCCACTTCACCTCTCTCTCGGCTGTCTTGGCTAGTTGAAGTGTGACTAAGTTCTATATTCTGCTATATATACTCTTACCCTATCAAAAGTTAATATCTTCATCATTTTCTTAATGTTGTTGCATCTTCATGCCGTTAGACCGTACCTATATATGAGTTAACATGATTGCCAATGATGTATATAAACAAACAAACAAACAAACGTACCCAGTTTAATCCCACTTTTAAGTAGGGTCTGGGAGGGGTGAGATGAAAACAAACATTTCCCCTCAATGATGTATATATATAAGCAAATAATAAGTGCTAGACTTAAACAATCTAACGATAACAATACATTTATAATATAACCATTTTAACGAATGATAAATAAGTGACAACTTTAACAAATAGTTTATGTAACGCTATATATCTCATCATTTGATTAGCATGCATATATAGTTAGGTGTACGGTACATCATCTAGCTAGCATTCTACGTGGTCTAGATTGTTTTAATTTGGTGGTTCTAGTGGATCATCACATGAAACTATGTTCCTAATGTGTTGGTGGATCAAAACACCATCGCAAGCAACATGTTCCCTGATGTGCTCATGGATTATCTCAACTTTGGGGGCGTCCTTATATATATAGGACTTCATTTCAAGATTCAACGCCATTTGAATAGGGTTGGTTGTAAGGTTAAGGCTTTACAGGTTGAATTTTTAATTTTGGCATATACTCGTATATCTATATATGCAGTGGCGAATTTTTTTATGGTCATTTGAGTATCGGTATATAATAATTTTTTTCTTTTCTAGTTCAAATCAAATAAGGTCGAATAGGGTCGGGTAATGTTATGAAGGGAACAATCAAACGAAATTTCATATATAAAATAATAATAAAAGTACAATACATATAAGGTTGTTCACTTGTTCTTATGTATGGCGAAATGTGCAGGTTCTTTTGTGTTGGGTAATTGGTCAGAACGGGTACGGGTCAGAAGGGTGAAGGTCATGATGAGTTTTAAGCAAAATCAGTTTGGGTTTAAATGAGTCATTTTAAAAAACATCAATTTTGTTTAAGTTAAAATAAATTATAACTAAACAAATAATTTAATTGAATATTTTTTGTTGATGTCTCATCAAATATATTAATGATCATTATTACTCGTTCTAATCGCTTATATTCACATTGTTTTTAAGTTACTCGTCTTGTTATGAGTCAAAATTATCAGACATAGTTGTTCTCTATGGGGTTCCTTTTTTTAAAATTTATCCAAAACATATATGAATACTTTTTTAAGTGACTCTTTCTTTAAAAAACACGTATAAATATCACTAATTAAATCCTCATCACAATTTCGATTATACATATTTATGTGGGACAATTGCAAAATATTAAGAGAATCGGTCAGGATTTTAACATATGTATACTACCGAAAAAAAAATCAAGAGGGCAGCTGCCCCTCCACACATATGAATAAATACGCCACTGTATATGCGTCAACTGTGTCACTGTATATGCGTCAACTACGTCAATCCTAATATGGACACAACAAAATTCATGTAACCCAACATGACATGTTTAACCTATTATCTAAACGAGTCAAATAGGCTGATATGATGAGATGGATCACAGGTTCTAATCAACTTTTAAGCATGTCAAGCAGGCTGTAAATGGTACGGCGGGTTGAGATGTTTAATAAGAAAAAAGTCCATGGCTCGATATCTTTTATTAAATGAGTTGAACATGAAAACTATGACGCGTCTCGTTCAATAAACCTGCTAACCAAGTTCATCAAACACAACATGTGTGTTAGATAAGTTATATTTGACACCTTAAACCATAATTATTTTTGTATATGATGTTGGGGATTACCACATACCCCTGTCATTAGAGACATCATGGATCACTAAATACTATCAATCATACATTGGAAATAAAAAAAATAATAATAACTTGTATCAACTATGTATATGAGCAAGAAAATCTTTTTTTCTGATGTTTTTTCTCATCTATTTCTTACTTTTGTGGTCTATAAGCAAGGTCAGATACTCGAACTGCAGAGAATCCACGACAACAGTCACAACACCCGATGCACAGGAAACCCATGGAATGGGTAAACCTTTGCCCCTTATTAGAATGAAACTTAGGATAAACCCCAAGTTAACATTTCATATATGTTATTTAAATTGCCTCCAGATGGATTCGAGCCCCCGATCTTTATGATGAAAAATAAGAGACTTAATCATTAGGCAGAGTTTTCAGGAAACGTAATTCATAATAACTTCGAAAATTTTGACGTGTCTGGGTTTTTATAAATTCTTTGGAACTCATAATCTGCCATTATCCCTCAAGAATATTAAATGATGGTCTAGAGTAAATAACATTTTTTTAAGAAAAAAAGGTATCGAAATGCATATAAAACGTAATGGAATGAACATAATTGTTTATAGGTTTCCCTAAAGTTTATTTAAATATATTACACTTATTTAAATTTTCTATAAGATGGTTTATTCTTCAACGGATGGAGATAGTATAGCCGTAAGCTATTAATCTTTTCTCTTTGTTCTTTGTTTAAGGAAATTTGCTATTATCATCTTTACATATTTACCTAAATAAAAAGATAATTAAATTTTTCTCTTTTTTATTTATTTTTTCAAATAAAAAACCAATTATATATTTCATATTCACAAAAGAAAATATATAATTTATTTTAAATATTGGATAAATATGTAATAGAAGTTTTTAGTAAAAATATATATGTAAAAATTATATTTTTAGCATCGCATTTGGTATATTAATTTTCTGATTACGAATCATT
Source organism: Mikania micrantha (assembly GCA_009363875.1). NCBI lineage: Eukaryota > Viridiplantae > Streptophyta > Magnoliopsida > Asterales > Asteraceae > Mikania > Mikania micrantha. The sequence goes on along the minus strand of CM018693.1, from coordinate 30,783,395 downwards.
TTACTTTTTAATTACTAACAATATAAAACTCTTCTCAATAGTATATCAATAACTCAGGTTATTATAGAAAATAATCTTAAGAAAAAATCAATAATTTTTTAAATAACAATTTTTTTCATCTTTTAGAAATTAGAATAAATCATTAGATAAAAAGGTTATTGTGATTTATTGTAATTGAAAAAATTTAATTATCACAACTGTTTAATAAGTTTAAATTGTATTTATATAAATATATTATTGTTGGTTTTTATTCTAACAAATATCTTAAAATGCCGACATTTTACCATCGTGTCTTTGGGCTGGTGTTTGGATCGAGTTTCCCCGGAAACTGGTGGCTGGTGGGCTAGGGGTTCCGTCTGTCTGAACTTGTGGTCAGCTAGGGCTTCCTTTACCAATGATCCTCAGCTCAAGTGATTGAGAGGATGTATCATGTGGCTTCAATATTGGGAAGGTCACGGGTTCAAGTCCTGGCATGAACATAATAGGGGTTTCATGCTAGGCTAGGGGTTTTCTCTCACCTATGGTGTGTTTACTACTATTAGATGTGGATATGATCGGGTGGGTCTATGAACCATCAGTGATCCAAATTGCCGTTCGAAAAAACAGCTAGGCTGTAACAGCCGGCCGTATTGAATATTGTCCGCTCTGCCCCACCGGGCTCACGGATTTGCTTTTGGTTACCCGGGTGAAAACTTCCCAGAGAGGTCACCCATCCCAGGATTGCTGCCACCTGAGCACGCTTAACTGTGGAGTTTTCATGTGCTCCACAGCCAACTAAGCCCAAAACGCGTCCAATAGAGAAGGTCTCCACTCCCTCTTATAAGGAAGTTTCGTTCTCCTTACTCAACCCATGTGGGATTAGCCAGCCGTGCTGGAGTGGAATTCCTCCCCCACTGAGGAATCAGCGTCCCCGCTGATCACATGGATTCGGCCCTGTCTCTGATACCATCTGTAACAGCCGGCCGTATTGGATATTGTCCGCTCTGCTCCACCGGGCTCACGGATTTGCTTTTGGTTACCCGGGTGAAAACTTCCCAGAGAGGTCACCCATCCCTGGATTGCTGCCACCTGAGCACGCTTAACTGTGGAGTTTTCATGTGCTCCACAGCCAACTAAGCCCAAAACGCGTCCAATAGAGAAGGTCTCCACTCCCTCTTATAAGGAAGTTTCGTTCCCCTTACTCAACCCATGTGGGATTAGCTAGCCGTGCTGGAGTGGAATTCATCTGTCATACCCCGAGCCGGCGGGGTAGGATCGGAGTCCCCGTCGGGCGGAAGGTTCCCGGGGCGTGATATCGTGAGTGATAATCGTGTTGATCAGATTGTTTACATAGCATCAATGTTAAGAATATCTAAAGCACAATCAACCTTACACTAGGATTACAGAGTTAAATTACAATATCAATGTTTGGTAACTTAACTAAGTAAACCTATCCAAAAGAATCAAAGGTTTCTATCTTGTATCTGTACAAGATATCAAAAGAGATTCGTATTAACTACAAAAGATGTGCTTTCAAAAGTCTGCTAGGTCCTCTAGTTGGGCTGCCTAGCATGCAATTCTGAGCCTTAGATTATACCTGTGCATCACCTGAGAAAGCATGTAAAAGAAACAAGGTCAACACAATGGTTGGTGAGTTCATATAGTTTATAAGTTCAAAATAGCTTTTGCAAACCTTTCCAGTAAAACCTTAACCTTATTAACTCCACATGTAATATCCAAATCGATATGCTTATATATAGGGCATACCCCTGGGTCGAGCCTACAACCCGCCCAGACGCCATCCCACCACATACTAATCCGCATATGACACTGTTATTAATAATAATTAAGCATTTTACCTACCCTTCAATCTCGTTTCCCCATTATAGTTTAAGCAATTTGTTTGTAAGTTTACCCATAGCATCCGTGAGTTTAGCTTGAGAGCCACCAAAATGGACAACTGAATACCCGAAGGAATCCAGTATCAATCCATACCAGTTCTATGTGAAATTAGCAACATAGGGGGAGATAGAGGATTCCCATTATGACACAAAGTCAACTAAGGATCACCAATATCGTCCTAGTTACTGTTCACGTGTGTAAATAGTTTTGGGAAACACTGCATGGCAAGCACTGAGAGGCCATCAGTCCGTTTCCTCGTTTAAGACCATGAAGGACACCCTATGGCAAGCACTGAGAGACCATAGTAGATGCCTTCTAGTCCCGACTGTGAAGAACACATGAAGGCAAGCACTGAGAGACCAACTATTGTTCTTCAAGTCCCGACTAGGAAGAACACCTGAAGGCAAGCACTGAGAGACCAACTATTGTTCTTCCATAGCCAATAGTTTATAGCATTCAAAGTTTCCAGCATTTACGTAACTTGTGCACAAGTACTAGCTTTACAACCGGTAAGGCAAGCACTGAGAGGCCAAACCGTTGTTTGAGCATGGCAATCACATAGCATTCAAGAGTTTATAGTATCCATAGCTTCAAGTATTCAATATGTATGTATGTATGTTTGTATTTAGTATTCCCATAGCATCATTAGCATTTAGTGTTAACATTAGTATCTAGCATAAACCCATAGCATTAACATGTAGCATAATCTCATAGCATTAGCATTAAGCATAACCCGTAGCATTAGTTTGTAGCATAAACCCGTAGTATTAGCATTTAGTTTAACCCTTAGCATTAGTATTTAGCGTAGCTCAAAGTATTAGTTTGTAGCATAACCTCATAACATTAGCATCCACAATAGCATCATCAGATAGTAAATACCCTTAGCACTTGGTATTAACACATAGCTTTAGTATTAGCAAGTAGCTTATGCCTTTAGCACTTGGCATAATCAAATAGCATTAGTTTGAATAGTGAACTTATGCCTTTAGCACTTGGCATAATCAAATAGCATTAGTTTGAATAGTGAACTTATGCCTTTAGCACTTGGCATAATTTCGATATACAAATCGTATAAAAGCATTTTGTTAAATTTAAAACATTTGTTTTAAAATGTATAACATGCTTCTCAGTCCCGAGTTAAAATCAAAATAGTTTGAAAAGGGACAATGAACTCACCTTGTAGTTGTTGTAGTTGACTTAGTCTCAAACAAGAATGCACGCGCTCTTTGTTGTAATTGATATTGTTTTCACGATCCTGTATTGATTTCACGTTGTTCATCACTTATTAGTATAAGTTATAGGAAATTTGTGTGTGGGTGTGTATGTGTTAGCCATACTCTTGGCTAACACCCGAAAGTCTCGGTCATGATTCGGCCTTGGTTCTCTTGTTATAGTTCAACATTATTACATGTCTTTATGTTGTGGGTCTTGCTTGATTCATTGCCATAATAAATTTATGAGAACTTTAACCCACAAGAATTTCTAAGTGTAGTACTTAAAAGTTTAATTTGTTTTAGACCACCATGAGAGATTACTCAAGGCGTTGTCATTATTCTTAATGTGTTGTTGTACATAACAATGACACTTAACATTTTAACACATGTTAAAAGAATTCTAGATTTTTATTAATCCTTAAAGGATCTTGTCACAAGCCTCGTAACTTACTTGGACTTTTATGTGTTTGTTTACAAAACCATCAAATGGGCCGAATTTTGATCTCATGGACTATTAATTCACATGGGTTCGTTGTAGGATGGGGTTGGGCCTTGATTAGTACTTTGAGCCGGTTGAACCAAAATGGGTCAACTCATATAATTTTGGGCCGAATCAATATGAAGTTAGGTCGTTTAGTTGTGTGGGCTATTTTCATCACTATGGGCCAAATAACTTGCTGGGCCAACTGTTAGGCCGAGTAAACTAATGTGGGCCGAAATGGTTAAGTGGCCTAATTAAATTTATGGGTCGATCATATTGAATCTGGGCCAAGGAAATCTGTTGGGCCGAAGATCTATGGGCTGATTACTCTGTGGGCCGAGAGGTGATGATGGGCCGAGCAAAGTTGTTGGGCTCTAGTTTAACCAAGTTGGGCCTGAAACAGCCTCATGGGTCGGCTAGTGCACAGGCTAGATTAATTAGGATGTAGGTCATAGGGGTTGTGTGGGCCACTGTTGGGCCGAACTATCAAATTTGTTGAATCTTTTGTGGGCTGGGTATGTATGCATGGGCCAGATGATGTCGTTCAGATCGTGTGTCTAAGGCCCATGGATGAGATGAATAGACCGAATGGCAGGTGGTTTATCTACAGTGGTCGGCCGAATGGTGTAGCTGCCGTATGGGGGGGGCTGGTTCGGGCGAATGTGATGGTCGAATGGGGTGCTTTCCGAATGGACCATGGTGCTGGCGAATGGGACATGGCGCATGGGGACTTTCGGCCGAAGTAACTGGGGCCTCATTCGGAGCTCTGGATGGCCATTCGGCCATTGAGTCATTCGACCCACTGAAGGGTGTTCATTCGGCCGATCGTGACTCCACCAAGAAGCAACCCTCTTTTCAAGGTCCCGATATGCTTGTAGTTGGGGTAAGCTGAGGTTAGTTGTCGTGCCTATAGGGTTCAAGATGGGAGTTGTTTAACCGGTTGGAACATGATTCGAACAAAAAGGGTTTAAAACCCTAGTTTTCGGACTAAATACGGCCTTATACCTCGAGTTTCCGTGGGTTTTGTCTCAGATCTGTTGTACTTTCGTGTTGTAGAGGTCAAGAGCTTCGTTTTGGTCCAAAGATGAGGTGATTTGGTTGAGAAATGAACAAGATATGAGAGTTTGAAGTTCAAAAATGGTGGTGGGAGGTGAGATCCGGGAATTAGGGTTTTCAAGTGAGAAAGAAGAAGAGAAAGTGAGGAAAATACCCTCATTTAGGGTATTTATACCCCGAGTGAGTTCGGGTTCGTTTCGGTTGCTCGGTTCGCGTGTTCGTTACGTTTCCGGAACGTGACGCGCGTTTTTCGTCTTTTAAACAAAAAGGATTATTTTATGACGTTTAAAATACAAATATATTTTTAGAAATTATTTTAAATATAGTTATGATAATTTATTTATCGGATTTAATATTTTTACGCGTTTCGGATAATTCGTTCGCGATTTGTTAAAATAGTTTAATTTAATTTATTTAATGATGAGTTTCAAAATTGTAAAATAGGAAATATGTTATTTCCTTAAAATTATGATCGTTCACATCTTTCATCGTTTTCATTTTTGTTTCGTCAAAACGCGTCACCATCGCGCGTATTCGTTCGAATCGTCATTCGAACGAACACGACGATGGTTTTGCTTTCTGATTCTTGTTTTCTACTGTTAAGTTATTATTTCAGAACGTTAAACTATCAGAATCATTCGTACAGATCGTCACCTATACGAATAACTCATCGGTTTAGCATTCCGCAACAATAACTACTATAGTTTTGTTTTGTTTAACCTCACATACGTTTACACCAAAGCATATCACATCCGGTATTTGTGTTTCCACGCTGTGTTGTCTGACATGTTTTCTGACTGTTAAATCCTAAGATTTCAGTCAGGTTCAGACAATCGTTTAATAGTTTCATGTGAATCCAATTGCATTAATAGTATAAACATAGTTTCCCGTAATGTATACCTGAATTACTGTTCGTGTTTACTGTTGCGATCACTGTTCCGGCACGTGTCCGGCACTGATGTTACATAGGCCTTCCTTTAGCCATTGGAGGTCGCGTATAGAGTATTCAACAGTTGATTATTTGGTTGTAAAAAAAACAAATATTTCAAAACTATTAAATTATTATTATTATTAATTAATTAATTAATTAATAATATTAAATTTACAATTCCAACACCTACCAAAAAAGAGGTTTTAGCCCAAAGTTTTAATCGCTTTTTGTGCTTTCCCCTACTCGTATAAATACCCAACAATCTCCGTCACCTTTTTTCCACACCACCATCACCGGAATGATGTTTCGTTCCTCCTCCACCACCGCCACCGCCACCGCAACCTCCGTCAACGGATTCTACAACTTCCTGACTCAAGGCCTCGACGATCTTTTCCGATCATTTCACTCGCATAACTTCATGTCCATCCATTTCCTGCAACACGTCCTCTCATCCCTCCAATCCTTCCATTCTCAGCTCATCGCCGTCGTCGGAAAACTCCACCTGCCGGTCGGAGAAAAATGGCTCGATGAATACATGGATGAAAGTGCCCGTCTCTGGGAAGTATGCCACGTCATCAAATCCGGCATCACCAACATGGAAAACTACTATTCCGGCGGCCTAGCCATCGCCACCGGCCTTGAAAACCACCGGTTTTTGAACCCGCAAGTTTCCCGCCAGGTAATTTATGATTTCTCTAAAATTAAAAACCCAATCCATAAATTTTGAATTGAATCTTATTCGAATCTATAAAACCAGCAAATTTGATCGGTATTTGATTATCGATTTCTTTTTTTACAGGTTCTTAGAGCGATTAATGGGTGCCAGAGGGAGAGAGTTGGATTGGAAGAGGAAAACAGGGGCTTGATCAGAACAAGAATTCAACCATTGATGATGAAATTCGATAAAAACGTTTTGATCGAATCAAAATTCAATGGTTTCAACGGATTCAGAGGGGTTCTTTTCGCTCTAAGAAACACGAATTCATTGCTTTTGATGATCTTGTTAAGTGGATTGGTTTACTGCTCCCCTGTAACGAGCTTTTCATCATCTTGCCATGGCAATAACACCATGAATTACAGTGAAAGTAAGTCGGTTTTCGGGTCGGGTTTCATGGTATCTGCAACAAGGTTGCATGAGAAAGTGATGGAGAATGAAGATGGTCAGAATGGTGTTTTGCTGAGTGAGTTTTGGAACGCAAGAACCGCCATTGATGAACTGAAAACAGAGGTTGAAAGAGTTAGAGGGACTGGAATTGAGTTTGATGTAAGTGAAAGGGTTGAAAAGTTAAAAACTTGTTTTGTTGGTTTGCAATGTGGGGTTGAAAATATGATAGTTCAACTTGATGACTTTTTTGATGAGATTGTTGAAGCTAGGAAGAAGCTTTCTGATTTGTGTACTCATGCTTAGGGGTTCGAGTCTTCTCATGGTGGTTCTAGCCTAATAGAGTGGGACCATGGGTTCGGTTTCACTTCGTCTAGCTAGGGTTAGTGGGGTCGGGTCTTTTCATTCAAAGGTGACATGAAATGTTGGTTTGAGTCTTCTCTTGGTGGTTCAATTCTAATAGGTTGGGACCATGGGTTTGTCACTCTTCTAGCTATGGTTCGTGGGGTCGAGTCCTTTTACCTTCGAAGATAGCACGACATGTGGGTTCGACTCTTCGTACCTTCTACCTGTTTTGCTTTAACTAGTGTAAACTTGTAGGTCCGAGTTCACTCATTTTGTCGATAAGAGATCGAGATTGACTTGTGTATACAAGAAAGGAAATTAAAATTGATGAGTAGTTTTAATTTTATTTATTTAATAAATTTATTGCTTGGTTGTTTATTTTATTTTATTTTATTTGTAAATTACTAAAGTCAATTTTTTACTTGATTGTGTCCTTTTTACTAAGATACATGATGTTGACCTTCTTGGACATGTAGTATGTATCTTTACTCAAAAAGAGATGCTAGAAAGCAAACTCACATAGCATTTAAAATATACTTTAATTATTTATATGTCTAAATACCCAAACCATTCAAGATTTTAATTTAGTGTCTCTTGGATTTATACTTCTCGTGATTACTACGAGTCATATATATGCTACCTTAAATTTTACCAACATTAGGTGACATTTTTCTAGTGTCTGACCTATACGGATGTATTATGTATATGATTATACTGCCTTATTTAGGTTTTTACATATCGTTAGTCATTTTGATGGCTAAAAAACCTAGATGACACGTATAATTTTCTTACTTTTTTAATGAAAAACATTACAAAAACTTGAAAAAACATAGTTGACGCGGCATCTAATTCTGGTTGGGCTCCATAGAGAATCTATGCCCGACCTTAGCTAGTCACACACAATACGCATGTCATGCACTGTGCAAAATCAAACCTCACCAGCTCGATTTGTGAGGCCAACGCATAATCTCGATATGAATAAGCCCTATCGTGCATGCAATCTTCATAACTTGCGCCCCGACGTATACCATCCTTTGTAGTTGTTAGTGATAGTTGATCGCAAAGCACTCAGCCAAATATCTTGCTAGCTAGCTCATTGTCCTACCTAGGGGTGTGCATAAAACCGAAAAAACCAACCCAAAACCCAAAAACCGAAAAGTCCAACACGAAAAAACCGAACCCAAATAGAAACCGACGGGTTTGGTGTGAGCTTTTTAAAAACCGAAAGTTTGGGTTTGGATTTGGTTTTACATTAAAGAAAAACCGAAAAAACCGAATACATAGTATACATGCATATATATATATATATATATATTACATTTGAAAATTTTTAACAATTTATGAACCGTCTATTTTTATTTTCTTAGTTCTTAATATCAAAAATCAAATAAAAATCGTATATTGTATTATTATTATTGGCTTATGATACCAAAAACACGTCTAATTTTTACTAAATTTAAATATTTTTGTATATATTTTTAAATATCAAGTATAATTTAAGGCCTAAGTAAAAAAAAACTGAAACCCAAACCGAACCCAAATGGGTTTTGAAAAGATAAAAACCGAAAAAACCGAACCCAAACGGGTTTAAAACCGAAAAAACCGAAATTTCGGTTTTGGGTTTGGACTAAGCCAAAAACCGACCCATGCACACCCCTAGTCCTACCCATCAAACACTACATGACGATAAGGTGATGGACATATATATTAAAATGGTCTCAACTACGACTGATTCTAGCCTTGGTACCTTTGAAGGCACCATCGACAGTCTACGGCCACCATGCTCTCAAGGTACCTGCTAGACCTTTGTGATCCCTACTATGAACAACATTGGTAACATTCTCTGGTTCGTAAAACAAACCGGATACATATGCCCCCTTTGAAGAAGGCATCTCGTACCGCTAGACAAACGAAGAAAAACAATATCTTGGACTCATCCATAACTAGATTAACCATAGCTTGTAACTCTATGACTCTATATGATGATCTCTCGATATGATCTATATTTGACAAATAAGTGTTATATATATGATATGTATAACATGCTAGTAGTCACATCCAAGAGTGACGCCTTGTATAAAATTACATGAGACATATGAGACAAAATAATCAAATTATGTGTCCAATTATTAGCGATCTTATATAAGATATTTAATTTATTATAAATTATCAATATAACTTTTTTTGTAAAGATAAAAGTGAGAAGGAAAAAAAAAAGCTAAATTAAACTCCATAACCTAAAAATAATTTTCTAACGTAAAAAAGAAGTAAACAAATCTTTCCTTCTTGAAGAAGGAGAAAGTTGTTTTTTAATGTATCCAAATTAAATAACTCATCTTAAGAGTTAAATATATCATATGCTTAAGTTTAATTAAGGCACGTCTTAACTCTTAAAATTTTATCATTAAGAAAAATGTAAAGCAATAAACAATAGCTTATATATGCATGCTATATATACGTGTGTAATGGAAGTTAGATATATACAAACAAACAAAATAACCTATTATATTCTCATTTTTCAGTAGGGTTTGGGGAAAGGATGGACAAAAACCTTACCCCTGTATCAGTTGGGATAGAGATGTTGCTCCAAAAGAATCTCTGACTCAAATTTATCCTTTTAAGTTAATCATCCCAACAATTTTAACATTATTTTAACAAAATAAGTAAAATAATGTTAAAATTAGTTCAACTTTACTTTATCCCCTTGAGGACCCACATATATACATTATATGTGTCACCGTAAATTGGGCGTTAGGAAGTTAGAATATATATATATATATAGTATAGAGTTAGGCTACAAAGGCCCAAAACTCATGAATATTGCGTTAACCGAATAAATACATCTTATTACTTTGGGGTCCACACTAAAGTAAATCTAAATGTGTATTTTTTTTTCTTTTTTAATTAATGTAGGGCCCACTTACATTAATAAAAAAAAGAAAAAACCTAAACCTTTATATTTATTTTAATGTAGGCCCCAAAGTAATAAGATGTAGTTATTCGATTATCGCAATAATGAAGGGTTAACATTCAAACCATCCCCTATATATATATATATATATATATATATATATATATATATATATATATATATATATATATATATATATATATATATATATAGGGAGAGGTTCAAATGTTAACCCTCCCTTATAGCGTTAACCGCTTAACCCTAGCGTTTTTTGCCCGAATCTTAAAAAAAAAAATTTCATGGTTTTTATTATGTAAAAATAGGGGGGTTTCTTTTTTGTATTTTTGCTAACTCATCACCGTTTAGAAGTTATTGTAAGTGTAAGTTACTTACACTTACTTACATTTACTGCATCAGATACGGTTTTGTATAGGGGAAGGTTCCATTGTTAACCCTCCCTTAATGGAAGTTAGATACGGTTAACAATGGAACCTTCCCCTATATATATATATATATATATATATATATATATATATAGGGGAAGGTTCCATTGTTAACCCTCCCTTATAGCGTTAACCGCTTAACCCTAGCGTTTTTTGCCCGAATCTTAAATTTTTTTTTCATGGTTTTTATTATGCATAAATAGGGGGGGTTTCTTTTTTGTGTTTTTGCTAATTCATCACCGTTTAGAAGTTATTGTAAGTGTAAGTTACTTACACTTACTTACAAAATATAGGGGAAGGTTCCATTGTTAACCCTCCCTTATAGCGTTAACCGCTTAACCCTAGCGTTTTTTGCCCGAATCTTAAATTTTTTTTTCATGGTTTTTATTATGCATAAATAAGGGGGGTTTCTTTTTTGTGTTTTTGCTAATTCATCACCGTTTAGAAGTTATTGTAAGTGTAAGTTACTTACACTTACTTACAAAACCGTATCTGATGCAGTAAATGTAAGTAAGTGTAAGTAACTTACACTTACAATAACTTCTAAACGGTGATGAATTAGCAAAAACACAAAAAAGAAACCCCCCTATTTTTACATAATAAAAACCATGAAAAAAAAAATTTTAAGATTCGGGCAAAAAACGCTAGGGTTAAGCGGTTAACGCTATAAGGGAGGGTTAACATTTGAACCTCTCCCTATATATATATATATATATATATATATATATATATATATATATACAGAGAGAGAGAGAATAAGGATTCATTGTTAACCCACATTAATTTCGAAAACTTGCCAACTGCGGTCAATATCAAGCCAAATATTTGGGTTTTTTTTCAAAACATTTATTATACATGTATAAAACTATGTTATTTTATATGTTTGAGCAAATTCATTACCGTTTAGGACTTAAATAACATGTAAGTTTGTGTTACACTGTAAATATTTATTTATTGTAACGCAACTTACAATGTCGTAAGATCGTATATATATATATATATGATTGAAAACTCGATTTAAAGACAAACCGTTAAACCTTATATGAACCATTGATTTGAAATCATAAAAATAAACATGTGGTCCACATTAACAATCATGCGGTGATGAATTTACGCAAACTCATTAAATAAAAAAGTGTTCTAAATATGTTTACAAGGATGTTAAAAAAAATTCAAATATATGGCTTGATCATGACAGGTCATTTCGGGTTATTACATATTTAGTGGGTTATTTTTTTTATCATTTCCCTATACATATAATTTTCACTATAACTGCCGATATATAAATGCATATATATAATTTTCACTAAAACTGACGATATATAATTATTATGAATTTTATAAAATAGTGCAAGTATTACCCATTCTTGGCTTCCAAAAAATAAGATCATGTTGAAAAAAAGTAACGGTTGACAAGCAACTTTTCCAAGCTTTTAGAAGCTAAATCGTTCTAGAAACCCTAGCGTTTAAAATACTCGTAGCTCTTTGTTCCAACTACATTTTTGCAAACCTACCTTTGTAATAAATACATAAATGTAAACATATGGTAATGTTCCAATAGTAAGACATTTTATTGCGAAAAACTAAATAACTTCGAAAATATCAATCCAAATCTTTGGCTTTCTTTTACATGACATTTATTATACATGTATAAGATTATGACGAGTTTTTTTCCAAAAGAGTGTTGGTGGGAAAATTATTTACCAAAATGGGTGATTTGAAAAATATTTACTAAAATGGGTGTTTTTCACTTATTTCTTTATTTTTAAGTAATTTATTATACCTTATTACCATTTTTCCTATTTTTTTAATCAATTCACTTTAGCCACTTTAGTTTTCCTATTTTGATTGAATCAAAAAATTTATAATAAATTAATTAAAAATAAAGAAATAAGTGAACAACACCCATTTTGGTAAATATTTTTCAAATCACCCATTTTAGTAAATAATTTTTCCACCAACACCCTTTTGGAAAAAAACTCATGTTTTTTATGAGTATTGGCTAATTTACATGCGTTTAGAATTTATAACAAGTGTAAGTTTACATTACATTGCCGCCAACATTTATTTAATGTGATGACAACTTACATTAATTTAAGATATTAAATAAAAAAGAATTTGCACAAACACATAACATAACATAATCTTGTACATTTATAATAATGATAATGAAAAACCCAAAGATTTGGGTTGATCTTGTAAAGTTATTTGGTTTTGTGCAATAGAATTGAGTTATTTATTATATGATATCTTCCATGTATTGTGTGTGTAACACTTGTATCTTATGATAACTCAATTTTATTAAGTTAACACCTAAACATGACCACTTATTTTAAATTTTGAAAGAAAAATGGCATTTCATATTAAAGTTAAAAGTTGATTTTTTATTGGATTAAAATAAAAAAAATCAACTTAAATATAGATCATATTTTTTTTTAATTAAAATGAGTCAACAGAATTAAGTTTAATATTAACTTTCTAATATTATGTTATTATATAATAGGAATTGTGTGTGTTGTGTTGTGTGTGTCTGATTTGGTATTGTTACAAAAGTAGATACACCAACAAGAGAATGTGATTCTCCCTTGTAAAGAAAGTAAAGATACTACCAAATATCCGTATGAAGATAAGAAACAAAAAGAATATAGACATTATAAATATTAGCTTCAAAAGAAAGCAAATTCCTATAATCATTAATAAAAATAAATTAAAATACTTGTTGTATTGTAATAACACTCATTAACATAATATATAAACTCAACAAAATACTTAGAAATGACATGTCAAATAATAAGTTTTTGCAATTGTGGAAGAAATCATACACTTCATATCTCAAAATCTTTCATGTCATTTATAATAAGCACAAATGTACGATAAGAATGCATATATCAGATCTATAGTGGTCTAATGTTCGTGCATACAGAAGTATTATAATTCGGATTTGGTCTTTAACCAACTATACGATGTCACACGAAAAATTAAATATATTATTTGAGTATTAATTTGAAAGCTTTCATAATGTATTTGAAAAAAAAAATTGATTCTTGTAGATAATAAGATGCAATTTTGATATGATGACAGGAGTAATACATTAAAGGGAAGCAACTAATCATTTCAGTTGTGAAACAATCATGGAAAAGTAGGCAGGCAACACTCACTACTGCTTGTACAATCATCAAAGTAAAGATTCTTGTGGCAACTTTCTTTATGCCCACACCACACTGCTTAAAAAACTTGTACCTTATGATTCATCACTTGTACCTTTTCCCTCACCTTAACAATTCTCTCTTTGGAATAGTAAAACAAAAACAGTTTCTCTTTTAGATCAGAAGATATGAAGCTTTTGTCTCTTATTTCATGTCTTGTAGGAGTTGGGGTTTGGTGGCTTGGTGGTTACATAAATGCTAGTAACTAAAGGGGATTTGTTCTATCGGCACTTCTTGCCGTTCTAAATATAAGGTCATGGGTTCAAATCCCTCTCAAGACGAAATAGAGGTTCTTGAGAAATTAGAGGGTTTTTCGGTGCGGTTTCCTCCTAGGGTGATGGTGGGGTCTCAACAGAGGTCATGGTAACTAGACGGTAACATAGCCTGAAAATCAGTTGGTCACACGTTAAGATCAAATGTCATTAAAAAAACATAAATGCTAGTATGGTGAATTGATGTAGGCTTTGTTATGTGTCTAAGTATGCACTCTCTAGCCCACCCTAGTACCCTACCCCCCACCCCACCCCCACCCCCCCCCCCCATCTTGTTCCCTATTCACTCCACTCTTTTCTTTTTCCCCTTCATTTACATTTCCTTTTCAGAATATTTCACTTTTGCCTCAGGAAAGAACACAAGTCTACTTAGCAATTAACACCCTCATTCATTATTATTATTCCTTCTAGTTTCATTGGGATTAGAATGGAGGTTGACTTACCATTTCAGCTCCATTGACTCTCAATTTCATTCTATTTTTCTATTTTTTTTTAATTTGTTAAGATCATATTTAGCTAATACACATAATGAATAGTGTTTAAAGAGGATGATTTAGGGACCCCTAAAGCATTACTTTCATAAATTAGATTGGGTCAAAAGAAGATGGTTATGCCCTAGTATAAATCATATCAATAGACCCCGCTTTCCAAAACCATTATTGATTACGAGTTATTCTTCAAATATTATAGTCGAATTAGCATCGATGTGTTAGCTTTTAATCTTTTCTTTATTTAAAAAGGTGCTAACTTTAAAAGATTCAGTTTTGTATGTGTTAATATGGATGATTCAAATACAAATCAGTTGACTTGTGACCCTACAAAGTCCAATCACCACCTACAACAGAATTGACACTTGACTCAAATTGGAAATTCAAATGCATTCCTAATTATTTCCTCAAATATGCATTTTGATAATGAGTGCAACCACTACCCCATAAGACTCTAATAGGCATCATCTAATCACAATCTTCATTTTAACCCACTATCCTTAGGCCCCAACACATTATTTTTCTACAAAGTATGACTTCTTTTTGGTCAAAGTTTCCAAACACATGCATCAAGATTACATCATATGGGTTGAATTGAAGAACACTACAAACTATAACTTTTTTTGGTCAAAGTTTCCAAACACATGCATCAAGATTACATCGTATGGGTTGAATTGAAGAACATCAAACGTGTTGAAAGTTTTTAAATTCTAGTTTTCCATACAACCTTACAAATTGATTTAGCTAAAAATTTAGATTTATTGTAAGCCGTTGATTTTGTAGTCATGAATGACACATTTCATTTCTTTAACATAAAAAAATACATCTGTTGAGTTTTGCCCTAAGTAAGACTTCACGAGGCCACATTGACTGCTAGGCTAAATGCCTCTACGTCATTATTTATAAAATATATAAAAAAAAAGTGTTTGCATCTCAATCTAACCCAAATCCAACCTAGCGTGTCATAATATTGTTTTCACCAGTTATCCAACCTACTCATCTTGTGATATGTGTACGTATAAGTCATAACTCAATAAAAATGACTATGAATACATCATTTGTTGGCGGAGCAATTATGGGCGTCCTTCTCCGAAAACATTGGGCATTTTTTATCTTTTACAAAACGCGATGTACTTCCCAACCAAGTGGTTATTAGTTCAAATCAAGTAGAATACAAATATGATAGCTTTAAGAGTGGGGTAGATATAGAGTGTAAGGAATGTGTGTATTTGGTGAGAAAACACAATAGTACTTCAAACGCCAATGACACAAAACAAGAAATGGCTAAGTGAAGAAGTGCCACCAAATTAAGAAATAATGTAGACTCACAAACTTGAATCAAAACATGTTTTCTATCAGTTTTAATTAATTTTTTTTGTATGTAACAAGTTATAAAATTGAAGTGTCATGCATCTAGGTTCTTAAGAAATCATCATTGGCAGCAATGACGTCAATTGTGTAGCTTAATAGGGGCCGGGGGTGACCTCCCCCTCTTTTTTCGTCTGTAATGTAAATTTTTCAACCGAAATGTTATTTTTAGTTAAAAACCGTGGTTTCGTCCCCCCTCGCTTCAAAAAATTAACATGTATTCTATGTTTCAAAAATGACCGCCCCCCTCTCACTTTGTCCAAGCTCCGCCACTGCGCGACGTCGTCATAAAAAGCGTAAAGAGATCGCCATTGTTCATTTGTTCATGTGGAGATCGTCTAGTAGCAATAAGCGTATTCAAAAATTTTCTATACACAAGTGGCAAATCTATGAAGTGAGGAAGAGGCAGCCATTGGCAATAACCTAAACATGTTCCTCCAACTGAAATTGATCATACATGAACCAGCAAGTACAGATCTAAATTCTTAAAATAACTCAAAATTAGAACCAGAAATAGCATAACTGGTTCCACCTTTACCCCAAGCAAAAACTGATTAAAACCTGAACATAACCAGAACCACTTTCATCTTTACCTGTTCATGTTTTTGACTTGTTTGTGCACCTCTAAGCCCATTTGAGAAGATCCACAACCCAAAGTCTAAACTGACCAGCTCTATGAATTATTGTTTCTTGTCCTTTTTGGCCAATTAAGATCTTAATGTAAACCTATAAACTGTTTCATATTTTCATACAAGATTTTGGTTACCCACATCAACGCTTTCAAATGAAAAATATAACCAAATAATATAAAAATGACACGTCATTATCTCAAGTCAACATTTTGACCTGCTTATCTACCTGCACATTTGAACCCAAGGACTTTTTCAGCATTGTCACATTTGTCAGTCTTCAGAAAAAAGGTTGTAAAGGTTTCTACCATTAAAAAAAACAGCATTTGGGTTATGCTTCATGAAATTGGGCTTACAAAAGCTAAAACAATTAATTTATGTGATAATGAGGAAATCAACTGGCATGTAATCCATATTCCATGAAACAACCATACACATAAAAGATGATTGCCACTTCACTCAAGAAAAGCTTGAAGACGAGACAATCACAACTCCACATATCAGAACCAGAACGAGTAAGCCGAAGCGTTCACTCAACCAGAAATCAAAATTAATTTTGCAACAACCTTGGATAGACTCAAATGTCCAAACTCTAGTTGAAAGTAAGTGTTACATTATCTTGCATATCACACTAATTTTTCATTTAACAAAAACAAGTAAAATAATCACATGAAAACTTTACACAAACCACCTTATTTACAAGTATATAAAATGTAAAATGTTGTGTTCTTTATAAGCAAAACTCAAAGCCAATTTATGTACAGCAACCGTCACAACAACTGCAGTATAGTGACATCAGCAAATTCTAGTTGTATGCAAAGCTGATGCCAGTGTTTAATCCTTCAAATGATTTTCATACAGGCATACACAATGTAGGTTTTAGAAAGAAATGGAATGTGTAACATAACCTCTTTAAAGGGTGACTGCTGTGAAGTCTCATAACTGGTTAGCCGCCAACCGTCTGACCCGCTGTCTGAGCACCAATCTATAGCAGATTCCAACCGAACACAGAATTACCACTAGTGCTATAGCACAAAGATCAAACAGACGCCTCACCCCCAACTCCCCTGCCAAAACGTAAATGGTCAGACTATGTAAGCTAATCTGCCACCTTATATGTGAACGGAGCAAAATTGTAAAACCTCACCTACTCATTTATATGCAAACAAGACAAAGTTCATAGCTAACCTACTTATATGTAAACAGGTAAAAAATCATAATCCTAATCTACTAGGGTTGTGCAAATACCGGTTCCAAACCGTTAATACCATGAATAGGGTTCGGTTTTCGGTTCTTGAATTCTGCTTCATAAGGTTCCGGTCCAGTTCTATACCCACGGCCACAGACAATACTAACGAGAACCATGTAGATTAGTAGCTATAAGTGTGTGTGTGTATTGTGAGTGGGTGTGTATGTATATGTGTATAGGCGATGAAACACGTGATGCAAATTTAGTCTAATAATGCATGTGTGGTGTTTTGGTGTATGTAATTATGTTTTATTAAGAGTCAGATCAGGTGCCGAAAAACCCAAAAAAAAACACATGAAACTGGTCCAGTTCAGGAGTCCGGAACCGACCCACTAAAACCAGTCCAGGAACATAAACAAACCCCCAATTTCGTTATGGTACCTATACTTACAATGGTCCCTTAACCAGTTCTGGTTCCTATCGATTCCGGTCCGGTTAAGTCCAGTTCCAACCTGTTGCACACCCCTATACACTACCCTAAATAAAAGGGTTTAAAATTCATAACATTGATTAATCAATTTATATACAAACAGACACACGTCGTAGTTATCAAAGAAATACCAAACGTGCAAAGGGTGAGCCATGGGCATGAGCACAAGCGCAAAGCATTTAAAAATCAAATGCTCGTTTAAGCGAGACACATAGTATAAAAATACCATTTTTAGTAGGCTGACTATTTTTGACACAGACCTGTTAACCCAACACAACACCAAGTTAAATAGTTTAGCAACATGCTGAAGTTTCCTCTTTTTATGAATATCGACTATTTTCATATAGATGGAAAACAAAAGCAGTCATTTCATTATAGAAAATTATATCTTTCAGGAAGCAAAGAGACCGAAAGTTGGGATAGGTTTGCTTCTAACAACCATACGGTTTGATGTTATCAGTGGAAGTTATGTAGATGTAGATAAAACATACCTGTTGGAATAAAGTCAAAGGAACCAATATTATAAACGCAACTCATCAACAACTGCAACCAGAAGAAAAATACCCCCATTAATGTTAAGCAAAAAGGCAATAAGAAATCTAATTTATAAAACGAGTGATGTGTGTTCAACTAATTAACTATTGTCACATCATATATACTAGTCAAGGAATCATTGATGGAGGCTTTCCTATAGAGAATTGCAAATAATACAGCATATTACAAACCAGGAATCTGTATCAAATTTGAACTAATATGCAAGTATTACTAGATCCTAGCTTGAACTTGCAAAGGAATCTTTTGCAAAGGAATCTCCTAATACATTTACAAAACCTATGAAATAAACTATTGATTATTTAAGGGGGAAAAGAAGCCACTCATAAATTCAAAAAGGGTGTGCTCGGATACACAGTATGCATAGAACAAAAATTGATGAAACGTAGATTTGGGACAATCTCTCGTGACTCACACCAAATACACTGCTTTATCAATCATAGATTCATGATGAAAAGAAAATGATAAATAAAAGCCATGAATATGTGCAGGAAACCAGGAATCAATATAAAGATTTTAAATCAGTCTCCTAGCATGCCAGTATTACTACAAAAGGGGCCATACAAACTTACAATCATTGAAAACAAAAAGGCGGATAAACAAGGGTATCAGAATATATGCCTAAAAAAATGTCATATGAGGAGCATCATGTCATGAACTTACGGCGAAGGAACGCATTGCATAGTAGTTTCCTCTAAATCTATCTGGGTCCATTAGTCCACATAACATTCTCTTAAATAAATTTGGGACCTCAAATGCTTTCTGCCCAAAAGGAACAAAAAATATGAGAAGAAAAGACATCAATAAGTGAAAAAAAAAATAGAAACCCAGAAAATAAGGGGAAAAAAGGCTGAAGGATAAAGAAAGTGAGCTACTTAAAAGGGAAAGGATTGTAGAAATAATCAGGAATCTCATTGTCACAATTAGCAAAGACAGATCGTGTAAACCTACCCGTATGACACCATTTATTCCACCCTGAAAAAGGCGGTTATACCTCTGAACCTTTTTTAGGACCTCAACAACTTCCACTTCATGCATCATGAGTAAAGATGCCTCTGGTGTCAACTTACCAATGGGACGTGCACAAATCGGGCAGTTGCATTTTTGAAGAACTGTTCTATAGGTCCAGAATTGCAGTATGCAATTGGCTGCACATTAAAAAATAAAACGTTGTTATTATGAGTAATTTTGAACCAATGGATATACCACCATAACCTATCAGAAGTAAACACTTTCAGAGATCTCATTCGAACAAGAATGGTAATTTAGTTACCAACTCACATGAATCACAATGTCAAACAATAAAACTTGCACCAAATAAAGATCATTAAATGCATAGACTTTTCATGCAATCTCACCAGGAACCACATCACGTGGCAAGGAGCACTTATTTAGTTGTTTTGTAAAACCTATTAATTTATTTATGAACCACATTTTGTACACAACACAAAGTCACACACTGGTATATCTATGTGCAGCCAGAAAGCACGGTCAAAGGCAATAAATTTCGGCAAAATTCTTTAAAATTCAGCCATAAACTAGTCTAAAACAGCCATAAAAAGGCTTTTTAATTTTAAAAATCGTATATAGATTATTATTCATCTTATAGTTTTACTATATATATTTTTTAAAAGAATTTTAAGCCAAAAACATGTCAAACCTCTAAAAATAGTAACTTAATACTATGAATCTAGTTTAAAAAAACCCTCGCTTTTTTTGTGCCTTGCACCTAGGCTCCGGGCGCAACTTATGCACCTTGCGCTTTTGACAACCATGTTTATTTCTATGTAAAACCGTGTGAGTTATATGTACAACCATTAAAACATGACCTCATTTTTATCTGTATGTACAACCATGTTTATATATATCCATAACGCATGACCTACTTTTATCTCTATGTACAATCATGTGAACTATATGTACAACCATACTTTTTTTGCAATAATTATCTCTACCATTTTCATTTCACGTTTCACTGCTTCCTGAGGGAGAAACAGATCACCAAACTTGGAAAACAGATAACACAAACAAGAGAACAAGTTTAAAAGAGCTTTGAAGAACGGATCGAACAAAGAAGAGAAAGATGCTGAGTTGAACAGAGAAGGAATGTAGCCCAACAAGCTTGAACAGATTGAATGTCTCTAAGACAACAGAGAGCCCACAAGTTCGCCTCAGCCGAAACTCTCCAAGGCACACGCGTCGCATACAGATCTTTCCTGCACTCATCTGAAGCGCATGTCTCCTCATGTGCTTTTTACAACACAGAGAACCACAGATAGAAACAAATAAAGAAAAAAAAAAAAAAAACTAGTCTATTTGGAAAGTTCTCACTGGCTTACAACTCTTCATTGCCTTAGTTATGAAACCAGGTTAGATTGACTAGTAAATAGAACAGAAAATACTCATCTCAGAAAATCTAATGTTCTAATGAGTAAGAATAACATCTTTCCATGAAAGCTCATAAAGAAAGGGCAAATCAGTATCTTCCCGTTTTCCTGTTCTTCGTTTTCAATAGAAATATTAACTGGTACCAACATGAAGTACTCCTTGGTGTCAGGTATCTCTCACACATACACATGAAAATGAACACAAACATTAAGAAAACAAAATACAAGATATTTATAGCAGTTCAGTACATGTAGCTTATGTCCACTTTGTTGCAACAAAATTTTTATTATTCCGGTGCTCAAGAAGTACAAAGGCCCTACACATCTATATATAATAGATTAGGATTTACAACTTTGGAAACAAGAAAACAAAAATCAGGCAGGTTGCCTAATTCCCAACACTCAGCTCACTGTTTCTTGTCATTCCATAGAAATCAGGATATCAGACGAACTTAAACCACTAACTTGCCTCTTTTGGTACCACAATAAGTGCATGTTTGGGATTCCATTCAAAATTAACTTTTTAACTTATTGACTTAATGAAAAAGTTATTAAGTTAAAAAGTTGTTTGGTAATTTAAAAAGCACTTTTAGTTTTAACTTTTTGAGCAGTGTTAAAAAGTCATTTTTAAGAAGCTACTTTTTCTGGCTTTTTAACTTTTTATGACTAAAAAGTCATTTTTTGACCTTTTCATACACAAAAACTAATCCAAACATATTTTAAAAAACTTCATTTCAAAAAGCCATAAGTTCATAAGCACTTTTAACAAAAAGTTCTTTTAAACTTAATAAGCAATCCCAAACATGCCCTAAGATTGGCTCAATAGTACATCACTACATCCAAAAAAAAGTCACTTCTTTACCAAAGTGATTTTAACTTTTAAATCACTAACTTAATAATTAATTTGTGATCAAAAGCTTATGCACCTTTATAGTGAATTGGACATATTATTCAAGATAAACGTAGCATATTACAGGCAACAAAAACAGGCAAAGCATCATATGAGATTGATAAGATATGATCCAATAAACCCTTTAAAAACCATAGTGACAAAAACATAGAAATAATCAGAAAACAAACAGAAAAAATTACCACAAAACCAGTGTCCACAGTTTGTTTTACATGCAATGGAGAAATTATCAAAGCAAATTGGGCAACAATCATCATCAGGAGGTGTGTCTCCCCCATCCTTCTTCCTCTCCGAAACAATCAACGATGCAGACTTTAAACTTTCATCCACCTCCTCATCACGATGCAACTCTAAACTAGGGTTTTCCCTTTCAAAACCTTCAAATTCCGGATCAACAACATTTCTAGGGTTTTCATCTCTCTCTTCAGCAACAGAACAATAACCATCTCCATCATCATGATCATCAACAAGCCACCGTGAATCTCCCCCATCTTTTCCCTCTAAATTCGCAGCATCGATAGGCGGTTTAACATCATTGCACGGCTCTTCGATCTTTCGTTTTCGCTTTCTGAGCAGAAACAAGACCGTCTTCCACTTCCTCTTCCTGATATGGAAATTAGGGCTTCTGATCATCTCCTTGGTGCTGAAATCTTCAACAAAATCCTGATGAAATCATGAAACGACGAAAACTGAAGAGACGAAGCTGAGGTTGTTGAATTGGGTTTATAAAAATGTGGGAAAATTCAAAGAAATTAACATGAATTGGTTGGATCCGTTGGATTTTTACTATGTGATGATCTTGAATCCATCTGCGTTCGACACGTATTGGATCCGTATGATCATACCATGCTCCTCCACCTACTCTATCCATTCTCAATTTAATATTCACCAATAAAGCTTTTATGATTATAATTACGTTTTTATTTTAAGATTGAGCACTGTCGGTCAATATGTTAACATGTTAACATACATTGTATCAACGAAAATAAACACTAGTTGTCACTAAATTAACCGTTCTCTTTTGGTTTTAATTATCTAGTGAAAATAACGTTAAAATCGTTGGAATGATCAACTTCAAACGATAACTCTGAGCCTGAGACTCTTTCGGAGCAGAATCTCTATCCTAATTGGGATAGGGTAAGGTTTGTATCTATCATTTCCCTCCATACCCTACTGAAAAGTGGGAATATGATGGGTAAGCTGGTTGTTGTTGTATCTTGCAACCTTTTCACCTAAAAACCGTAAACACCCCCGAAGTGTGATAATCTACATGAACAACATCATATTTTCGATCACATGGTCGTTTCTGAAATTTTAGATATCATGTGTAAGTAATAAAACAGACTCTATACATACAAGAAAAGTTCATAAATTGATGATAATTAAGATAAAAATTAGTTAATAAATAGAATAAAACAAAATTATTGTAACAAAAAATTGTTTTTTACATATTTATGTTTTCTTTAAAAATAAGTTTACATATAAAAAAATCGAAACCACAGGCCCCTAAAAAAACCAGCCCTGGTGTAGTCGTACCGGCCTTCGGCTAAAGATGGGCAAAAAACCAAAACTGACAACCCGACCCTGAATCGTCATACCCAAACTAGTGGATACAAGTGGTTTCGGGTTCTTAGAGAGAAATCGAAACCAGTTCCATCTTTAACAAGTTAAAACCCAAATTGAAACCTACCAAAACCGAAACCGGTCGAAACAGGTTTTTTGGCGTTGTTGATTGGAACCGATTAAAAAAAACCGGCTTGCCCACCTCCTGGCACTCCATTAGTGCCGGCTCTCTTCAATCCCACTAAACTGGCGGACTTATCAACCCAATTTCGTTTCCTTTTTTTTTTCTTTTATTTTGCGTATAGATACACATTATGTTTACAACATGCATACATGTTGGATTTTAATCAAGATGCTATGAACCTGAGAGAAATTAATTTAGGTTAACTTAAACAATAAGATAATGTATTATAAATTTTATAATGCAAGTGGTTTACTCAATTTTAAAAAAATGATAAACCCCACCATTAAGCGCCCTCGATTTACTCAATTTAAGTTAAGATGATGCACCTCATTTCTAACAATTTAAGTCCTTTTGGTCAAATTAATGTTAGAATTTACACCTAAAAGGTTAGTTATGTAAATTATAAAAATTATTTAATAGTTGAGAGACTTTTATAGATGAAATAATTAAAACAACCAACCATCTCCTCAAAATTTTCCTCTAACACGTTGATGACCTCCAACTGTACCACCACCATAGGAGCCATAATCACCACCTCCATTGTCCTTCACCAGTCAACAGGCCACCTTTTGAATGTCCCAAACCAGCAGCCACACCCTTTCTTTCCCTCCCTCGTAGCCTTCCCCATCTCTCTCCCTACGAACGGCCATCGGTTCAAGCCATCACCATCACAAGAAATATTGCAACGGTATATAGATGTTGTTCACGTAATGTGGTAGGGACTAAGGATTAATCCAATTTTTCTTTATAAATAATGTTGCAAAACTATATATATATTTAAGAATTCTATCATGTGAAAAGTCAATCTTAATGATAAACTATTAAACCCTATCTGAGTCGTACCTTTGGAATCTTTAAAATAAATATGTGGTCCATAAATTTATTTTCAAATTTCCAAATAAGTCAAATAGAGTTTAAGCGTATTCTCTAAGATCTGGTTTTCACAGGATACAATGTGTGTATATGTGTGTGTGTGTGTATAGTTTTTAAATGAAAACAAATGTATAAAATAATAACCCGTTAACAATCATTTAATAGCCAATCTAAAAGACGAGTGCAAAAGATAATGACATGTGTCTTTTTTTTAATACACAAGGGTTTTTAAGACATTTTTCATCTTATCAAAAATATAAATTTAACATGATGACAATCGTATTAGTTTAACCTTATATCATCTATTTAATTACAGTTACGTGATTTACCGTTTTCATAAAAAAAATCAAAATAATGTTTGATGCTAATAATAGTTACAAATGTAAATATGGTGCATCTGGAAAAAAAATTATAAAGCTAGTCGACAAAAATGAGAGGAGTATAATGATATAATTTTTATAAAAAATATAATATAAAAAACTTATGGATATATAAAAAAAGAGAGAGAAAATTTAAATTAAAAATTTAGATTGATTAAAAAATATTATATGATTAACACTTGACTCAATCGTATTAAAAACAGTTTTTTGATACTAAACAAAATTTCTTAAATATCCTTCCTTAATTAAAAAAATAATAATAATAATAATAATAAAAGAGTAATTTGAGTCAAAATAAGCATAAACAGGCATTTGAAAGAAGAAACAATTTCTATTTATATTTCTAAATTCTAATTCTTCGAAATTTTTTGGAGTCTGGCCGCGAGGTTTGAATATTAAGTATGAATCATGGTTGAAATATTTCTTAATCTATTTCATATGTTTCGTATTCCAGATACTAGAATAAATATCTGACGAATGAGAACCATCTCTATCAAAATGACGGACCCATTATCTTATGCATTTGACTTTTTGATTAAAAATTGATAGAAGTTGATAATTTATTGCTCTATCTATGTGTTAATCTTGTGTGTGTAACATATATCTATAACAACTAAAAGACAGATGGAGAGGATAGGAGTACACACTTAAAAATATCAAAGGAAAGATAAAAAGTGAATGAACATGTTGAACCAAGGTATTTAAAAAATCACTTAATTTTAATATTCTTGAAAAAAAAGGGAGAAATCACATGGGTCAACAAAATCAACCTTGTTACAATCAAATCTATCTGCGGTTAAAAGGTCTATCTGCAAGTTGATGAATGTAATTCACATGAATCAGTTGAACAAGTGAAGGGTGTGTTAGAATGTCTTTACCTGATCCCTGATTAGATGGCAATCAGACTCTTCATGCTTTGTCCTCTCATGAATACTTCGTCGAGGAGAAGCGTTGGACTATCAACTGGCTTAGAACCCATGCTAACAACAGCAATGACAAACAATAGCAGCATCGTGAACAGTGGTGTCACGATTCATAGAGACCTTCCCAAATGAAGAGTGGGATAACAATGCTTTTAGATGAGTATTCCGTTTTGGATAAACAGTAGCTCGCAGAAAGAACAATGCAGGATGAATAATACCAACAGGAAGACTTGTATATATATAGCAGGAACCAAAACAAGAATTGAAACATGATCCATTTCTTTAAAGTGATGGCGGCTAGGGTTCGCTCCCATACCATGTAAACATATAATGGAAGGGGAACCCTCAATTTATACAAGTGATAACCCTTGGAAACATATATTAGCCCTATGGACGAATAAAACCTGATAACTAGTATACACACAAGTGGAGACCATAAACTATGACAAGTATATATGATATCAACATGTTTTAAGTAAAGAAAAAAGTTTAAGAATTTTTTTTTGAGTATCCTCACAGCACACGAATCATCCACTTTTTTAAAAACATGAATCCCCTTTCCAAAGACAAGTGAAAGGCAGAAGGAGATTTGTAGCAAACAAACGAATGAGATTTATAATCATAATCTAGTGCATACACTCTAAAAGTACAATGCTTTGGTTTAAAAATGAAAATGTTGGGCCAAAACATATAAATATATGCTTGCAGCACTAGCTAGTCAAGTTGCTTGATGATATTGGTCAATTGTTTCTTTCATCCCATCCAATTTGTCTACAACATATTCAAGCTTCTTGCAACAGATTTCATTTGATATTCGCGCTATGTAATCGCATTTCTCAAACGGACGATATTCGCACGCGCTTTTAATTTCTTCTCTCAGGGTCACTTGTATATCCTGATGTTACATGATACAAGTATTAATATGAAAATTATATGAAAATTATCACCTATAGCATCAAACAGATCACAAGCACAAGCTAACATCCTAAATTGTTTACTAGATGTAAATAGATCATAAATCATGAAAACACAGCTTAAATTTTGCAAAGTCACACTCTTTTGTGGCATGTACGATCAAAGGTTTACCCAGTTGTAGGGTTCCTCCTGGGGTGGGCTCAGGTGTATGCTCCAAAACATCAAATCCGAGGGACGGTTGAAATCTTGTCTTGGGTGTTGTCGTTCGATCCATTCAAAAAAAAAACGTGCTATGAAATGGTTTCTAAGTTGAGACTTTGCATTTACACTGTGTATGCAACAATATAGTTGCAGTATATAGTATAAACCCTGATATAGAAGTTCTATTTGACCATATATTTTGGTATGTGTAGAAAGGATTGGGGTAATAGGGTGTAACATGTATGAAGTGAAAAAAAGTGAATACAATTCAGTATAGAATAATCTGTGAAAAGTTAAAACCTTGATTAATTGCATGAACTCACTGCAGTGATTATTGACCAATTCCTTCCTGGGTCCATTAGGGTTTGAGAATTCTTCCATCACCCCACCAGCGAGTTCCAATACCCTAACAATCCTCTGAGAATAACACCATCACTTTGAATCCATTAATCCAATTCATGTATATTAGTCCTTTATTGATAGTTAAAATATTGCATGTATATAACCTTTTCAACAGTTTGAAGACGCAACAAAGATGCATTTTGGGTTTGTGAATCCATGGGTTCTATTCAAAACTTCGGTTATCGCATGCTGTAAAGATATGCTTAAATACATGCAAAGATTAAAAAAGGAAGATTTTAGGATAGATGAACAGATGCTTATATAGTTGCAGGAAAAGAAAAAAATCAAACACAATGTTTATAAACAGAAGATTCAGACAAAAAGTTGATAAGAGGTAACAACTATTGTTCATGACTGCCATTTGTAACTGGCTTTTTAATCTGAATCTGGACCCATATCCATTATAATCAAGGTCACACAACTTTCTAACGTATACAAGTCAAAATTATTTCTTTTAAACTTTTCGCTTTAATAGCGAGGTTATAATTTTATTGACTTTCTTTGATGATGGATATTTACAAGAGAGAAACCCAACACTTGGGATGCAAGTAAACATTTTTCAACAGAACACTAAATAGAATCAAGGGTCACTGTATGTGCCAAAACGATTTACAATGTTGATATCTAATTTAATGATTAGACCATTCCTAGCAATTAAACTATCACCAAAACTGCAAAAACTACACTAAAATTCACAAGAATGAGCTGCTTTGGATCAAACCAAGTAAGATAGTTTCGATTAGACTAAATTTATTTGTTTATATTAGATGGGTGTAAGTGTAACATTGAACGCTGTATAATCAATGTATATATGGTATCATTCACAGTCATCAGTCGTAATACCAGGTCGGGTCGGGTCACTGGTGGGGGGTATGGTTCATTTAGTAATCTTAAAATAAACAAAACAATGGCTTTGTGGATTATTAGGAAAACAACTTTTTAGGGTCATTGCATATGAGAGTCAACAAAGCTCTGTTTCATTGATATGAAGAATACCCCCCAAAATCATAACTAACGTAGAGTCGTACACTTAATTCGTCATCGATTCAGATAAACTGATTATGATTTTGATTGCTATGAAAAGCATGCATCATATGCGTAAATAAACAAAAAATTAGGGCTTAAACAAACAAAACCAAGATACCCTAACCAAAAAATCAGAAGAGAAACCTGATCGGGAGATAGTTAAGAGAAGATTGTGATCGACTAATCACGTTATGATGAAGAACTCAGGCAGCAATTGATGACCTTGATGATTTGCAGAGAGAAGCCGTGCAGATTGTAGAGTCGATGAAGAACTAGAAGGTACTTGAGTTATAACCCGAAATAACACAAACATCATATGATACAGAGGTTCATAAAAACTTTTATTTGCCCTAAAAATATTTTAAAAAACATGAAAACAAACATACAAAAAAACTATGATTGTATTTATTTTTGTATTATTGAAAATTTGAAACCGGTTTGTTGAACCTTAAAGCTCAAACATTAAATCATAAACAATAAAACTTAATATCATAACCAAAACTTTAAAAACAAACCATAACCTTAAAGATAAAATCTAAATGCTAAAAACTAAGTCTAAAAAACTAAACTCTAATACTAGTTTTTAAAGTTAAAACCTAAAGACTAATATTGTATGGTTCAATAAAACGGGTACAATGCATCAAAATGAGTTCAATCAGAATTTGTTTGGGTCGGTTTCGGATGTTATAAAAGTCATTTTAGCCTTCGTGGTCAAAATATTTTTTTTATTTGATATTTCTCCTATCAGATTAATCACACCACACACATATATAATTATATATATACTAATAAAACATATTATTATATATATATTAAATCTCATGAAAAGAAATAGTGTATTTAAGAAGTTTTGGAATTTGACCAAAATATATTAAATTTCATTGGAAAGGAATGGTGTATTTGTAAAATTTTGGAATTTGACCCAATAGATATTTTTGGATTTTTAAGGTTGGCCACAAATGAATTGATCAAATAGGTATGAGTATGAAACATTCACTGTTATGCCACTGTATGCAAAAAGGAACCACATATGAATTAATAAAAAAATATGGTATGAAATCTATGCCACCATGGCATTGTACGCAAGGTTAAAATATCATCAACTTTATTTTTATTTGCTTATTCTAGCTTTAAAAAGAGAAATGAAAGAAAAAAACTTAATTATGTTGTCTGCTATTGGGAACATGATTTCATTATCATTACATAAGTTATTAGTAAACATATTTGATGACCACTTGATTATTTCAACTTCTTTAGAATGCAGGCTACCAAACGATATGATTATGAAAGAAAAAAATTTTACAAAAACTAAGAAGATTTTCAACAAGAACTGCTGAAAGGATCTCAAATGTTTGTGAATTTGTCAACCGATTCATCGAAAATTTTTATTCTCAGTATGCTTTTAGACGATAGAACTACTATTTTAATTCCGCATGAAAATACCATTCGTTGTTTATCAGTGTAGTGTGCCGTAACGCGCGCGCGATTAACACTAGTTTAACATAAAAAAAAGTATTATAAAATAGCCAATCAGTTTAAATGGTAACACAAGAAATTCTTCAATAGTTACATTTCAAGGATATTTCAAGTATAAAATATAATTTATTGTTTATATTGTTTTTTCATATTGACATAAAATAGCCAATCAGTTTAAATGGTAACACAAGAAATTCTTCAAAAAAAAATTTTAAAAAAAACTATAATAGATAAGCCGTAAACAATACATATAGGAGCCGATCGTCACAAGTGCACCTCCCCAGGCTCCCCTCCTTGGCTATTTTTGGTGTTTTTCTCTTGCAAAGTGGATTTTGATCATTTTAATGGGAGTTCCTTCATTTTAATCTATTATTTTGGTTATCATTTAACACTCGTTTTTTTTTTAACAACACTAAATATGTATTTAGATTTTTGCCACCAAAAAACATCATCGTACTCAGTATCCCACCATTAGCAAAGCTAAGGTAGGGTCTGAAAAGGATAAGATGTAGACAGCCTTACCTCTATCCAACAGAAATAGAAAGATTGTTTCCAATGAGACCCCTGACTCATGATGCCTGACTAACCGACCAACCCATTTTGCCACCAAAAAACATTCAACTAAATTCACATTTAAATTCACATTTAAATAATTTATTGGCATATACAACAACAAATAGTGGTGATTATTATAAACATAACAAAAAGAACACCATACTAGCCCAAAATTTGATACTTGAAATCACATAACCAAAAGAACTCATTTAACCCACGTATTCAAACCTAATAAACAAACAGACGTTATAATAAAGTTGTAAACAAGTTAACCATATTATAGGTTAACTTGTTTATTTAAGTAGGTTAAACAGATCAATCAAACACAACTAGTTTATTATAAGATTAGATATGACAACCCAAAAAAAAAAAAATTTGTCTCTTGTCAAAAAATACACCCAACTTAAACTGTGGATTCAAAGCTCATTAAGGCTGTTACCCTGTTAGTATGTTATACAATGATCTTAGCTAGACACAAGATTTCCATCATAAAGTGTCAAGCAGGTTTTCTTCAACTAAAAAATGGTAATCATTCAGCATAGCACTAAATCATCACTGAATTTACAACATAAATTATAACCTCACCTGAACCGACCCGTTAGAGGTAGAAGACATATTCTAAATAGAATGTCATGATTAACTGTACACAACTCCCACACAAATGCCTTGAAACTGGATTAAGGTAGTCTTCTATCATCATTCGGGTCAATTTTTGACCCGAAAACAGACATTGGCACATTAAGTTTCACCAAGAAGGTAGTATTCTTCCCCCGGAATTATGTTCGGCCTTTTGACTTGAAGCATTGGGCCCCTCATTGTCAAAAGAATCGCATAAATCAAGAATATCATCAGGTATTTCATCATAATAGTCAACATGGTCAACACTCGAATTTGGTTTAACTAACACCTTCTTTGAACGTGCCGTGCTTGCAACAAAATCATCTTCATCTCTCAAATCATCACATGTGTCTTTGATTGTGCTTCTTCTTCTCTTTAAAGAATCAGAACTATTTGCACTGCTGCCATTGCCACCTGTCGAAGAATTACGCCTCTCGAAAGCATATGAATCTATGTTCATGTTTGTGTGGCGTTTATTTTTTATATTGTCGGGCAGTGTCCCACCATAATGTTCCTTTATGGTAGCTTCAATGGTTTCCAAAACTCTATCCCCATACTTGTTTACTTTCGCCCTGCGTTAAGTTTGTTATTATAATTTTAACATACTAAAAAAGACTAGTAAATCAGTGGTGGCAAAATACTAATTTTGGGTTTTAAATGGGTAGATTTTAAAATACATCAATTTAGTTCAACTTAAAACAAGTTGTAATGAAACAAATAGTTTATTTAAATAATTTTTAATGACTTTTCTCATCATATATTATTGATCATTATTACCTGTTTGGATCCATTATATTCACATAGTTTTTAAGTTACCCGTCTTGACCCGCATTGCTTTAAGGTATTACCCATCTCAACCTATTATATATCATAACTCATAAGTTTACCCACTTCAACCCAAAATGCAATAATTTTTTACCCAAATCTACTCATTTATCTTGCTATGGGTCAAGAATGCCAGGTCTAATTGTGTAGTAGGTAAAAATCATGTTCAAGTTGAAACAGGCCGTCTTTAGCACATGCCCAAACAGCTCGAGTTGACCCACACATAGCTTTGAATCTAGATCTTTGAAAACTGATTTAATAGATACAAGGTAAGGAGTAATATATGATAGAGATTATAGCTATTTTAATATATGAGTAATAGTAGTAGTAATGGGATGTTCTAGATAAGGGTAGTTTAGTAATATTAATATCAAGTGTGTGTGTTAGTGGGTTATAAATAGAGGTGAGGAGGTTGAGTGAAGGTAGGAAGAGATTATATTGAATGTATTGGCTCCTGCTTATGCAGTGAGAAGGGTTTTTACCCTGGACATCATCTGATGTAGTTGTTTCTATTTCCATTAGTAATACAAAACATTTCTCATATATTCTTCTTCTTGTTTTCATTTCAATTTGTGATCAGATTCTCATCACATATTTGGGTGATTTACAACATGTTCAACAGTTTGACTCATTCCCTGTTTTCACTTATTTTCTAAATCACCCCGTTTGTGATAAAACATAAACCAATTCAACCAATCTATAAGGAAACGGGACAAAACCACCCCCTCTATTCAAATTCACAAAGGGACTTACTTGGCAATGCCATTAACTTCAAGAAGCTCATCTTTATTTCTTGGGATCCTTTTGCTGATATTGTGCAGGGTTGTGTTCCTAAATCAAAAACATCTAACTATGAAGATGAATTCTTAGTTAAACATCCTTTACTTATATTAAAGTTTAAACTACTATATGATAATCCTGTTACATAAATTCAACAAATTTCTTTCTTTGGAAAAAATCATTTCTAATCAACCCATGTGTAAAATCCATTCAAAGGGCCGCTTCTATTAGCACACAAGTGGATTAATCGAGTATGGAATGTTTATAAATAATGAGAACTTAACTTACGCAAATATGTGGTATGCACAGATCCCCTTCTCTGCTTCCTTAAGAAGAAGAGATCGAAGCATTCGCAAAGCTGTAAATAATTTTGCTGAAAGTTCCTGTACAACTTAAACAGATAAAATAGTGAGTATATTTTGACTTTAAGAATTTCATATATAAACAAAAATAATAAAAAGGGAAACTTTGAGACCAAAAAAAACGTACCGAGTGTTCTGTTGGTTGCGGTTGAGCAGGACCATTAGTATCTGCTTGTTCTGGAGTTTTCTTTGATGATGTTAGTGGGCCTCTTGCAGGGGTTGCATCATTTTTACAAGTCTTGGATGCTTTAACAGCAGAAGGGAATCTACAGGTTAACTGACAAACATGAGAAATTGTTGCCTTTTAACTTATTATGTTCATGTTATTACAATACTAGGTGGCCGTTTTGGTCCATTTACTTAAATTTTTTTTGATTCAGATAATGTTGTATCTCTAATGTGTCACCGCAAGTAAAATAAAAAAAATAACTTACTATGAAATGGGTCAAAAGTCAACTAAAGAGTGTGTTAATGCATAAAACATCCCAAGTTTTTTAATACAAAAAGTTAGAATTATTCTCAGGTAATATGAATTTGTATCCATTTATGTAACTTATTATATAAAAAATATTGGACAAAAAACTGAAAGAAGAGGATATAAAAACTGTTCGAAACGTAAGGAATGTGAATGGAAGGGGTGGACCTTAAAGTTATGGTCTGTCTACCTGCAAGTAAATTGCCAGCCTTTGGATCATTTACCTGTAGACAAAACAGAATAAAACAAAACAACAGCATTTAGGCACTTAATCATATTTTCGCGTTTATACATATCAACTATTCACTGAAGAAATAAAAATTTTAAGAAATAAAAAAGACAACAGAAACATAACAGCAAACAGGGATGTACAGAGCAGAATAGAACCCATTAAAACAAAGGTAAATAGTATCTTAACTGAACCACACTGATAACTAATTTTATATTTTTATATATAAATCTTACTTTTAAAACCGAGGATGTGGATCCATATAGATCACTTTTCTTTACATCCTCCACAAGGATCTCTTCCACAACAAGATGGCGTAGAACACGTGATGCTTCCCCTTTAGCTATATGTTTTCCAGCACCATGTAAACTTAATAAATTATGTTTATTCCTTTTAACCTGCATTTTCAGTGGTATCTAGTTGACAAGATGATTACAAACACAAGAAAATGAAATAAGATATCACTGGTGAGGATTACAATTTGGCTCATGGAACCCCTGTAGACATCCAGTATGTGAGATGTTGAAAATTGCTGTTTGGCTGATTTCACTAACTCAACCTGCAAATGAGCAGGTTAATCCGAGTTAATTTAAACTAAGCATTAAACATAAAATATCGCTTGCAAGAAAATAAATCAAATGAGCCAAAAGTCGAAAAAAGTGTATTTTAATGCATAAAAACTTGTGTATCGTTTTATTCAAAAAACTATTTAAATAATTAAAATTTTGTAATCATTTTGGCTCCCCATCCAACCTGAGCTATAAGCTCAAACCATTTTGACTAATTATCCAACTTGCCTGACCCACCCTTTCTGGCACATATAACTAGATTATATGCGTATGCCTATCAAACAAATTTTCTAATGTTGCAAGATACGGTTGAGATAAAAACTGCATATGATCCTAACCAATTGCTTTGCTATCAGAGTGACATCCTTGTCCACAAGGGTTTGACTGTTCAAACAATTGTCACATGTTTTTCTGCAGTTGAAAGAATCAAACTTTTCACCAAAATGAACAAGTTGTAGAAAACGCCTGCAGTCGACATCATTTTCACAGTAACTGACCTGTAAAATAAAGTGTTGATTTTGCATAAGTACATAATACAAGTACCATTTTAATAAAATAAATGTTAAAAAAAATAGGTTGCACCATTCGTAGAAGGTTTTCAGAATTTGTTTCTAGCCTTCCCGAATTTGTGGAACCAGCACGAGATTGTCCAGATGTGAAGGAGCTTTGCTCTACACCCCCATGACTGAGCATATACTTGACCCGAATCTTCAATAAACAAAATATATTCGACATAATTAGACACAGCGAGATGTGAATGTACATAAACTAAATAGGAAGTTGCATTATAAAATAACTGATAGCTTCTGGACGCTGAACTCAATAAAAGATCAACAAACAAATAATATTTCTGAAATGACTTACATAATCACTATAACTGTAATACAATACACAAGAAGAATTCTGGCCATCTCTGCCAGCACGCCCACACTCCTACAACATATTTACAAAGTATGAGATTATCATCAACTTAACACTATGCATCTCAGTGATTATTTCAAAGCACAAGCGCAATAACTAATATAGTAATTACAAAAGAGTACCTGGTGGTAGCCCTCGATTGATTTAGGTAGAGAATGGTGAATGACAAATCGAACATCCGGTTTGTTAATTCCTGAAATAGTTGTGCCAAAGTATTCCAGTTCATTAGAGATAAATAGGTGACATATTTAACCCATTAGATATGAACGGATAAAATTCAGGGCATTTGACACACTTGTTAATTATAAATAATTTAAACTTGTGAAAAAAAGTGTTTCTGATCAACCTAGCCCGTTTTTGCATGTACCAAATAATTGCTTGTTTTGACAGTTACCAAACCCGCCCATCTTTTTCCAGTAATCTAAGTCGTGTCTGAAAACTGCAACATACCCATTCCAAATGCCACAGTTGCACATATTATATTAATCTCATCTTTACTCCACTGACTTTGAACTGATGCACGTTGCTCGGGGTCCATAGAGGCATGATAAAATGCTGCTTTGTGTTTATACTCCTGCAAAAAGGCACCTCTCCACATGAATAATTAGATTAAAAGTTCTAATTGTTACAGCTCGTATTCTGTCATCTAGCTTAAGTTCTAATTGTTAATTTGTAAAGCTCATATGTGGCAGACTGAGTACAAAAACATATATACTAGAGACAACAATATAGGTAGGCATGAGGGTATGGCAGACAATTAAGATGAGTAACCTTTTAGTACGGATCCGAAGGGTTGGGCCAAACCATAATCAGGCAAATTCAAATTTTTGGAGTTTATAAATAAAAATAATGGGTTATACATGAGTAGAATATTTATAACTACAATAATAGTGTTGCCTTTTCAAATAGAATGATTCAGGATATTTGACCAGTTCAATACATTTATTCCTGTTTTCTTTTTATTGTATCTTTTAGCTAAACCAGTTTAATTTGTTAGAGATAAACATAACCCGAATCAAGCACATTTGAACATCAAAGGATTCGAAATTGTCACCTTAAATATAAACTCATTAGAAAGAAATTGCCAAAACTATATTCAAAGTTTCCACAAGACAAAACCACCACTGACTAAGTCAACTGAATCAAAAATAATAATTAGAACTTAGAATCAAACAAGAACAAACAAGATGAAATGAATCAATCTGTTGCTAGGCTCTTTGATACCTCGAATTATTAAGAAAAAGGTACCATGATAACAGGGATGATTAAGCATATTTATACCTAAGAGCTTAACTCCAAAGGAAAACTAAACAAAAACAAAAAAACACGCGCGCACACCAGCAGGTAATTTACCACAACCAGCTATAAAACACAAAGCACCAACTGTAAAGCCTAAAGCATTTTTATCTAAATAAAAACCAGCCCAATAAATAATTGTAAGATTAACCAAATAGACACCCTAGATTTCACCTAAGGTAAACACATGACATAAAATACAGCACAGTACCCGCAACTTCTCAGCAACTTTTTCACAGTCCATCCTTGAAAGACAATAAATAATTCCACATTCATCAAAATGATGGTCCCTGATGAATTTGTCAATATCTTCCAGACATTTTTTTGTCTTTGGGATAACTGAAAATCTGCAATATAGCATGCTTAGAAGGTTAATACATTGCAGAGTAAGAGAGGCAAAATGAATGGGCCAGGCAGGAGAGTAAGAGGTCAAGATGAGTTAGTTTAGTATGAATCAAAAAGAGTAAGATTAAACTGGGCCAACCATAAACACTTTCATATTATATAAATACCTAATACGTAAACTCTAATAGAAAAGAGGGGAAAAAACTACATAGTTACAAAAGATATAACTAAAGTTATTTTAATAAGGTGATTTAGTAGTTTCTTTGCACTTCAATGCATTGCAGATGATCCATGTGCTTCACTCAACCCATTTGAACCGTTTGCTTTTTAGTTAAATCATTTCGTTTAACTCATTTGACTAATTGGAGATATAAAACACCCAAATCAATCCATTTAGATAATACAGTATCTAAATCAAACCTTAGGTTCGGGCGGTTAAAACTCTGCCTAAAAATAATACAGTCAACCAAACCAAGTGCCTGCACAACATCTTCCTTAACGCTGGCTGTAGCAGTTGCAGTTAAAGCCAATACTGGTATTTTTGGAAATTTTTGCTTCAAAATACCAAGACCCTGTACATAGCACCCTTATTGTTTAGAAACCTAAAATAACTTGAAAGTATGATGCAATGTAAATAAAATAATGCAACCAAAGAACATCACCTGATAATCTGGCCTAAAATCATGCCCCCATTGACTTACACAATGTGCTTCATCAATCACAATTCTATTTAGCAATTCTCGTGCATGCAAGTTTTCCAATTGTCGCAGTAAAAAATCACTTCTGCATTCACATAACAATTAATTTGGTAGTTAGAACTTCGAGATATAATGGTAGAAATGTAGGTTAAAAGAAAAATTACACTACATTTTAGCTTTAAGAGGAATCATGTCCATTATATACTTGCCAATACGTAAAATTTTGCTCTGTTAATAGATCCAAAGTAAAATGCCAATAATGAATTAAAGATGCTGTGAAGGCATAAGATTCATGAAAGGAAAAAAAAACTAACTTTGCCACTTTCTCTGGGGTGACATATAGCAGCTTGTAACTACAGTACCCTGAGCAAAGCTCTCTTAGAATCTCCTGTTGCTCAGTCCACTCCATATTAGCACTTAAGTAAGCAGCAGGAATGTTTGCCTATGTAGCCGAAAAGATTGTATCTTTGAATTTTCTACCCACTACAGATGAAGAGGAAATGTTTACAGGAAAAAAATTCAAATGCATACCTGCAAGAGATGCATTATTTGATCTTGGATCAGTGAAACCAGTGGCGAGATTACCAATGTTATACCAGGACAAATAAGAGCAGGGAGCTGCAATAAAACCAACATTGTTCAAAAACAAATAACACAAATTAAACAAATATAATTATCAAATTACTGTAGGAAAATAATTTGCAAAAACTACCTGATAGGTCAGACTTTTTCCACCTCCAGTAGGCATTAAGACAAAAACATCATGTCCACTCATTGTTGCATTAATAACCTCTCTTTGGTTTGGTCTGAATGAGTGATTACCAAACACCTTCTTGTTATTAGCCTGAGGTAAACCAAAAAGGAACAATTATCACCCAAAATGATAGCTATATGTTTAAACAAAAGTGTGAAAAAATCAAGATATAACCGTAGTACTGAACACAAACCATAACGCAGTAAACCAGAAAAGCAGAACCAGCATGCCTGGTTTGATTCAAGATTCAATTTGGACCCAACTGGCTCTGAACCAGTACTAAATAAATTATCTGATTTTTAGTTCAATTTTAAATTTTGGTTCGACTTTGATGCCACATACCTCCAACTTTTTAGTCCATGGGAAATCTTGCTTACTCCAGTTTTTGTCACCTGAACCTTCAATATAATTGACTTCCACATACTTTGGGATGTATGGTTCTCTCTCCACAGGAGCTGAAGATATATTAATATTATTACCTGCTGAGGAATATGACACTGATGGTGAATTCCATCTATTAGGCCCATGTGTCTCGTTATTCATGTAAAACTGATCATCAAGTCTCACAGGATCAACCCTAGAAGCAAGTGTTGGGGGACTTGTGTGCTGAAAAGCTCTGGTGGCAGTAGTATGTACAGATGAAAAGTTTGTTTTGGGTCCTTTCTCATTAACTGAACAAGACTGAAGATGTTTCTCAAGCTTTTGAATTTGCTTATTCAGAATTAGCCTATGATTAAAGTAATAATACACATCAGGTCACAGATCAGGTAAGCAATTGAAGATTTAAGCAAACAAATTGAGAGAAAACCAAACCTAATACAAAACCCATGACATTGTGTTCTCTTGTAGTGATTTTGATAAAAACTATAGTTAACAGAATGCATGGATTGGGTGAGTCGGGGTTAACACGGGTTCATGTAGAAACTTGAAAGGGGTTATTTTTAGTGGGTTTCAAAATAGTCAGACCAGGTTTGGTTAGGCAGACCCACCAAAACTTTTTACATTAAATATGAGAACAGAAAAATAATTATACATTTATAGCCTAAATTCTTGAAGGAAAAAGAACAGTTAGAGGGTTCTAAGCATTGAAAATAAACTTGGGTGAATTTCAATCGAAAACCTCCCAAGTCAACATATCCATAGATAGACAAGATGAAATTTTCACCTCTATTTCTAGGCTCTAGCAAATCTGATGCTATTAATTACTAATATTATAATACTATATCCACCTGATTTCTTATTAAACAATATCAAAAATATACAAAACAAAAGTAAAAAATTTATCTTCCTTTTCAAAAGGTAGTAGGAGGAAAGGATACCTATCTTGGCGAAGCTTTTCTATTTGACCTGAATTCAGGTTAACATTGTCAAGCAGATCATTTGATATGGAAATGAGCATGTCCTTCATTATTTGCAAATGGCTTGAAGCTTCAGGACAAAGTCCTAACTGAACAAATCTCAGAAGTTATACGTAAAAAAAGGCCATGAAACTAAAATGATGACAATGTGTTTGACGGATAAAGCAACTTGCCTTAAAACCATGAGTGCAGTCCACACACAGTTCCAGAGGCAAACTTGTATCATCATGTCTTCCAATGTTATTATATATAGCGGGGGTGACAGGTGGAAACTTTGAGATTGATGATTGTGGTGTGCCAGCTGATTGGTAGTGTTGGGAAACAATTTGATCCAAATCAAGATTCTGAAAGTTAAAATGTTTTGATCATGAAACTATAGATGGGTCAAATGTAAACAATCACTGGATTTCACTTTCAGTAACGCTGAAGGACTCTGACAGTAAATTTAGTAATAAATAGGGGGGGCCTTAAAACCAAAAGGTTTGAAATTGCTTCAACTAATACCTTGTTAATTTATTTTTGCTTATTAGAGGAAGCAATTTCAACTCATTTAATAATGATTAGTAAATGGGCTAATTTGAGTTGTGCTATATCTCAATCAGCTCAAATACTGAGAACAAACAGCTCAAATACTCCAACCAAAAAATTAGCTATAAAAGGAACAGATCAAATGACCTACGAGTCTCCCATATCTATTTGCAGGTCAACCCACCTTGTATCAACCCGTGTCTCGTTTCAACAAAAAAATTCATTTTGAAATGTTCACCAACCCACCCATCTATCTTCAAATGCAGAAGTATCCAACCGGAAATTGTTTATTTAGGAGCAGGAATTACCTGAAGGATATCATCATCGTCATCAATACCATGAGCATTAGTTTCCACAAACCCTTTAAAGTGGTTTGCATTTGTGGTGTAATTGTGGTTAGAATTTGTGGCATTGTTGTATGAGCTGTTCATATTTCTACAGCCAGCACCAGTAGAATTTGATGTGTAAGTCGCAGCTCCTGCAAACCGATTGGCCATGGGCCTGGACTCATCATGCTGAATATTAATCTCATTGGAGCGGTCTGCTTGAGTTTGCCCCAAATTTTTTTTATTTACATCAGAGGAAGATTGTTGAGCAGGTTTTCTAGTATCTTGAAAATAGGGAGTACCAGCATTATTAATAGCTAGTGGTCGGCTTTTACCAGGTTTAATATAATTTCTAGAAGACGACTTGAGATTGGAAAGGGCTTGCCAAGCCTGTCAAAAGCTTACATATTAGAATGTTATGTATTATAAGTTAATCTAAAGAAGCAACAGAAACAGCTTGCATCTATGAAAGAGCAAAAGATTAAACAAGCAAACAAACTTACCCAGTATATTCCCACTTTTTAGTAGGGTCTGGGGAGGAAGGATGGATACAAACCTTACCCCTATCCCACTTTTTGCCGTTTGACGCTTTTAACGTTATTTTCACAAATGTAAAATAACGTTAAAATTAGTGCAATTTTACATTTTTTCCCCTTAACGTTAAAATACTTTTGCCCCGAAAGAGCAAAAGATTGATGAATTCAAACCCAGCATATAATAGCTCTTTCTTTTTATGGTCATCAATTTTCATAATAATAACAAGGACAGAAAAGCAACACTAGAGTTTTATTTAAAGTTGAGTGCAAATTATTTATTTGGTGAACTAAACAGTGATAAAACATACAAGGGAAAACAAACCTAATTTGAAATCATGTTTTTACCTTGTCAGCAAGTGGACTCTGTGAGTTTGTAACATTTTGAAATTGGCAAGACAACGATCTGCTTCAAAGATGAAAAAGTCAAGTTCCAAACTTGATATCACCACAAAGAGCAAACTTTTGAATAAGTTGTAATAAAACTTGCCTAGCCTGAACAAATTCTAAAAAATGATGGTGAAGTACAGCATATCACCAGGAAAAATATGTGAAACAGATGATTAACAATACCATGATGATTCACCAAGATCTCAAAATAGAGCAAGTTACGAGCAAAAAAAGCCAAAGTATCAATGGATAATAGAAAGTAGAAACCATTTGAGGCCAAAAGACATGAGCATAAAGTGTACAAATCTACACAAAAAGCTCAAGATAAAATCAAGCAAGACTTATTTCAGCAAATATAGGTAGAGCTTCAAACTTAGATAATCCAGGGGTCCCAAGAAAATATAACATGCGCAATAAAACTAGTTTTAGTAAATACAGCAGAAACATACCTGAGAGATGCTGTCATTGCTCCCTCAGCTACAGGCTTTTGTGTTGGCAGGGAAAAAAGAAAACTGGATTTCAGAAACTTATCTTGGTTTAAAAAATTATCATGTGCCGTGACATGTTGAGACCAATTATCCCTCAACTTGTCCATTCATTTATGACCTTCACCAGAGTTGTTTCTACGGAACCACCAGGAAACAGTTAGGAACAGAAAATTATATAGAATTACAAAGATTATAGCAAGTAAAGTTCTTACTTCATGTGGTCTGCCTCTGTCAATCACTAACATGTTCATCTACTAACAAGAATCTTCATCTCGTCATTCAACCAAAGAAACATTATAGACAACCTTTGATGCCAATTGGGATGGATGTCTATAAAAGCACAACATAGATGACAGATGTAAATAAAGCATGTGTAAACAAAAAGAGCCAAAGTAAACATGTGTATTATTGGTGTGTTTTTTCCTCAAATTCTACTTAGAAGTTATAACTGTTGAAACAGTTAGAAGCAGTATTGTAAATTGAACTAGCCAATGCGTAGATATTCACTCAAATTGCATAAAACAGGAATTAACTTCAAGAAACTAGCAACTTTAAAGCAAAAGAACCACAATATATAACCGTTCTCAGCCTCCAGCTATGATGCATTCACATAAAAAATATATAATCTCCTAAAGATTTACGAACAACATTTAACTATCATCATTTAATATAATTAACTACAGTCATGTTAAATAACTCCAACTGAGCCAAATCTTCTCCATCAATCCCCATGTCTTCTTTGGTCGCTAGCACCAGTTAAAATACCAATCTAACATCTAAATCAAAGGATAGCAATAACTATGATGTACAAACAATGAGCATTTCCCGCCAGGCATAGATTTTGAAGTTTTCGACACATCATTTACATATGTAGGCACAAAATCAGCATCTAAAACCTAATCACACATGCATTTGGGGATTTTGAAGCTACAAATGACCTAATAGATATATATATAGATGCAAATTAAATAGAATCATAAAGAGAAACTGACCGCTGTGAGCTCAATTTGGTCGATGAAAGCTTCCGTAAGATGCCGATAGTCTGTCGGCGGCAGCGATGGTGGTGGTGGTGGTGGTGGTGTGTGTGTGTGTGTGTGTGAGCGTGGCTTTGAAATCGAAGGGACTTGTGGAATGGCGGGATGTTTGTGGGTTATTAGGCGCGATCTTCACCAATTTGTGTGTGTCAAATATATTTTTACGATGGTCTGTGATTTGTAAAAGTTAATTGTAAAACATTCATAATTTCACAATAAGTTTTCAAAATGAGGCTTAAAAATCACGTGTCAAACATATAAATATAAAATATTATGTTATCCCTGTAAACAAATTTATAAGATATAATCAAACTATCTTGTTTGAATTATAAAAGAATTCAATTTTTATTATGATTGTATTGAACTAAGTGTATTTGTTGGTTTTAACATGTTTACATATAAGGGTAAGAATAATTTAAAAATCACATAAATTTGTTAAAATAAGGCAAAAATAATGTAAAAAAACGTTTTTTTTGTGTCGATAATAGGACGTCCTTTTTAATTAAATTGTATGTTACTTCTTCCCTGTATAAGAATCTACGTAATGACCCGACTTGTACACGACCATGGTCACGTAATACATTCATTTCATAACATCATTTTCATACATTGAATTATTTATAAAGCCTCAAATAGAACAAAAAATTGTGCACGAAATAATACATTATCCATGTAATTAATACATATTTAAAATAATAATTTATCATCACGTCTCAAAAATTATACGGTGATAGGAGAGGACGTAGTGACACTGGTTAGTGTTTGCACACCACGTGTGGGTTTAGGAAGACAAATAAGAGAGAATTTTATGACGGTATAGATGAAGTTAAGTGGACATTACAAGTGATGATAAAACATGTACATGACGTGATTTTAATGGATGCACACAGGTTTCGGGTTTGGGAATCGAAATGAGAGTGGCCGGGTTCTTTTCGACTTTGTAGTGGCTCACAACATAGGTGTCTTAAACTCACTCTTTAAAAGGATGGATTTACGGTTAATCACTTTAGTAGCGAAGTTTTTTATTGACAAGACGATGTGATCGCAACATGTTGTTGAACTACAAGGTGTTACAGTTGGAGACAATGGTAGCACAACACCGACTTTTGGTGTCAAATATCACCATGAGTAGGAGAATGGTTGATAGGAAGAGTTAAGGTAGGCATAGGGTTGGATGAAAATGTATAAAGGGAGAAAATATACTTGCAGGTAAAGATGATGGATATTGTGGAGACGTAAACAGATGTGGGATGATATGACAGAAAACGTGACACGAGCAACAAAAGAGACCCTTGGGATCATAACTAGAAAGGTTGATGGACATAAGAAGTCTCTGTGGTTGAGTGATAATGTTCAAGACAAGGAAATACATATAAATGTAACAAAATACAAAAATAAATAAATGAAACTTTTGTTAGAAGCAATATCTTCATCCTATTGGAATATAGATTATATTTGCCTTCGTCTCACCCCATACCCTATTGATTAACGATACTTTATTATGTATGTTTGTTTGTATGATAAGAAATGGTTTTTTTAGAATATTAATAAAACATGAGTGTCTCGAGGTCTATCACCGATATCAATTTTTAGACATTGTACATGGTGTTTAAAGGAAACCTTATTTCTTATGCATCATTAAGCTATGTTATTGAAAAAACATCACGTTAGAATCAAGATTCGAACATAAGACCTTTGTGACACCCCGTAAAAACCATGTTAGCAACGATTTCTTTTATTTAATGTTATTTAAGTTGATGATACTACGTGGCACTTTATTTATAGTAATTTAGTATGACACGTGGCACACGAGTCAAAGTACAAACAATTTGAAATGGTAATTCAAGGTACTACCGAAAGCTTCGAAAACACAAACAAGTTTTGAATCACAAACGTTGGTGAACTAAGAAAGAAAGAATTCGAACATACAACAATAACCTATACGTGAACACGTGATGAAACAACTATAAACGTTCAAGTAAAAACGATAACGAACTAAATGAAATGAAAAA
The DNA here is from genome assembly GCA_009363875.1 of Mikania micrantha. Taxonomy (NCBI): domain Eukaryota; kingdom Viridiplantae; phylum Streptophyta; class Magnoliopsida; order Asterales; family Asteraceae; genus Mikania; species Mikania micrantha. The sequence continues at coordinate 30,738,501 of CM018693.1, read as the reverse complement.
AAGAGCAAACAAAAGTCAATATCAGGAAGACAAAGTATTCGCAGTACGCCACAGAACCCGGCGAAACCCCTCGTGGTACGCGCCGGGTTGAGCGGGAAAACTTGAAATCAACTGAAATAGTTTGCGGTACGCGGCGACGGTTAGTATTCCCTTGGCAGTGCGCGACACGTCCCGAAACCGAGACTCCAATATGTTGCCCTTGGCGGCACGTGAAGGCCCCCAGACTCTAAAAACTCTATAAATATTAACCATTTATTTCACACTTGACCCTTTACACCAACACCCGAACCCCTGCTTATTCTCTCGTCCAAAACCAACCAAAAAAAGCCATATTAAAGTCCTGGTGAGATATTCCAAGTTGTGTTCTTGGATTGGATTGAAGCCTTGAAGCCTTAGAGCTAGAAGGAAGCATTGGAGGAGCTCACCAAGAACACCACTCCCTTGTACCAACTAAAGAACCCTCACCAGCCGCATGCAATGCCTCTAGCTCCTGTCCTAACTAAATCTCAACTCCAAGAAATCCATTGAGGTAGTTTTAAATGATCATTTACACTTAAAATACCATAAAACATTTGCATGCACACATGCAACTCCAATAACCAACACATACATGAATTTGATATGGTTTATAGTTGGTTGATGATGTTACACCATTGATTTAATGTATGAGAATGATCTAAGATGAGTTTTGATTACATTTTGTGAAGATCGATGCATGTTACTATAAATGGAGACTTTAATATGAAAGATGACCACTAGCATGTGTTTTGTACATGCTAGATAAGTTCGAATGATGATTATTATCTATTGATGAGTTTATTAACATAATAGGATGGTTTACTTGTTGTGCATAGCTATGACACCCCATAAAATCCAGTTCAGATATTATTTTAATTAAATGTTTATTTAATTAGCAATTTCATACGTAGCACTAGAATTAATTTAATTTAGTGTGACACATTGCATGACAGTACAAACACAGTCACACAACAGGAGAATTCGAGGAATTATCAAAAAACCGCACACACGTGTCAAAAGTCACGAACGTTGGTGAACGTCACAACATTTAGGCACAAAAACACTTCACGAGTCAATTATGAGTACTAATTGACAATTAGAGTTCAAACGATGCTAAAACGACGCGATACAGTCGATAAACGAGCGAAAACGGACTCAAACTACGAAATTGGGCCTATTGGGCTTGTCAGGACGCCCAGGCGCTACACCCGGACCCAACTACTGCCACCTGGTGATGCGGCGAGAAAGGGGAGCCCGGCCGGATGGGAGCCGCCTCGCACGGTACGCCCAGTCACAATGCCGCCCGTCAGGCGGTACGCCTGATAGGGATATCGTTGAAAAATCATCTTGGTTGCCACAAAATCATGATTATCCCTACCATCATCATTTTAGTCTAGTTAAGATGCTACCATTCGAGTTTATCTGCCCCAAATCCCCTGCAAACTTCTCTGGAACACTCAAGAAGCCCCATAATCACTCCTGGAGACCTTAAGGAAGCCATTTGTGGAAGATTTGGAGATTTGGAAGAGCAAGTGATATAAGTTAAATTATACATATTATTCGACACAATTTCCCCCGGTTTTATTGTCAACAACATGCAAATTCATTCACAAATAGTCCTAATTAGGGGTGTTGATCGGGTCAACCCGATCGGGTTTCGGGTTAATCGGGTTGGGTTAGTCGGGTTTCCCCTAAAAAATTATTAACCCGCAACCCGACCCGAATAACGTTCGGGTTATTCGGGTTCGGGTTAGTCGGGTCACGGGTTATTCGGGTCGGGTCAGTCGGGTTAGTCGGGTTGGTATTTATTTGTTATTATCTTATCCTAATTTTAAATTTCTACAAATAATTCATTTTGCAAACATAATTCAATGAAAACTATGTAAATAATTTATTTTTCATATATAATTTGATTAATAGTCATTGTCATAATTTGGTAAAAAGTTAAATATATCTTACATTTAATAATTAATATATATAAAAAAAATAAAAATCATTCTTATTCGGGTTATTCGGGTTGACCCGAAACCCGACTAACTTTTAAAAATATACCCGAAACCCGACCCTATTAACAGTTCGGGTTAATCGGGTTGACCCGAATAACCCGACTAACATTTTTGACCCGAATAACCCGACCCTATTAAGCTTATTCGGGTTCGGGTGCGGATCGGGTTAGTCGGGTTCGGGTATTTTCGACACCCCTAGTCCTAATTATTGTTTTTATGAATTTGCAGGATAAACAACCTTGCTCGGAAGAAAATCAAGCCTTATATGGAATTTCAGCAATTTCTGAGCAAATCCCCAGATGTGCACTACCATGCCAAATCTTGCACTGGCAGTGCTGGCCTGTGCACGACCGTGCACAAACTTGCATGACCGTGCAACCAGGTAGTGCTAGGCCATGCATGGTAGTGCTGGCCCATGCACGACCATGCATGAGCCTAGCATGACCGTGCAAACTAGCCAGTGCCGGGCCAAGGCAATGCAGTGCCGAGCCAAATCGAGGTCGTGCCGGCCATGATGACTTGTGCACGACCGTGCAGCTTTTGGCACAACCGTGCCTGACACCTCGAGTCAATTTGTCACACCCCCCAAATTCCCACGTACGGTGTCAGACCGCGCGAGTGTGACGTGGCCAGGATCACAGCTCATGGTCATATAGAACGACTCTATATGAGTTACACATCATACAGTTTTGCAAACGAGTTTCAATAAATATGCAGCGGAAAAGTTAAAGTATTAAGAAGCGGAAAAATTTAGATGTTTAACAGTAGGAAATAAATTGTAGCAGCGGAAAAATAAAGTGTATCAAACACTACATTGTTTAAATTGTTTTTAAAAGAAACACATCAACACAAGCCTAGGACTAGAGTCTAATGCATGTGACTCTTCTTGTACTCTTCTTGTGTATCCTAGCGTGTGCTCCATTAGTTACCTGAGAATACATACGAAAGTGTCAACTAAAAAGTTGATGAGTTCACAGGTTTAGACAGACAGAAATAGTAAACAGATATATACTGGGTATGTTAAGTTTAGTTGTTGGATCTACGATTCGTGAGTGTAAACAGACATCGCTGAACCCGATATCAACATCGATATTACACTCGTTATGACCTCCAGTCAACGTTGTTGCCGAGTGGGGCTAGTCAAACCCAGTAGTACTACGTAATAGCGACTTGTTTGTTTCACAACTAACGGTAAGGGTAATGAGGACTTGTAGCGATAGTAGTACACTCAAAATAGTTTTACAACATACCAGTCATATATATAAAACAGTTGCAATGTAATTCTCACCCCAAGAGTTAGTAAAAGTAGTTACAGAGTAAAAGTGGGGTTGTAAACTCACCTGAGTTTAGCGGAGTGCGTTCTTACAAGAACTGTGTAGCTTGCCGGCTAATAGTTACCTATATCATATAGGTGTTATAAGTTCGTGTCCACATACATGTGGGTCTCACAGGACCGTTTTCGTGTTTAACAACTCCAAGTTGTTATGTGGGTCGTGTTGACCGTATTTGACCTAACGACTCGTTGGTGACGGTTTTGGTTCAAGTGATCGTGTAATGTGCAGTTTAGTGTCGTGTAACGTGTGCGGATACCAAAGTCACATCCGAGTGGAAACTTACTATTTATAGTAGGTTCCTATTTTAGGAAAGTTCCCAATTTAGGCAAGTAATGCAAGAAATCATATTCCGATTATTCTAATAGGCAAATTTATCCTAAGTGATCATGTTATCATATAGCACATAGTCACACTTAGTTGGTTAAGCACGTTTCACGTGTAAAAGTTTCTATATATAGAAAGTTCACATAACACATTGTACTAGTCATCATTAATCATTTCAAACATGTTTCTAAGACTCTTGACATTATCATGGCAACTCAACTTAGCCAAAACGGGATATTATGAACAAGTCATGCGAACAAAGTTTCCATTTATGGAAACTTGTAACAAACGTACTTATTTTCTTCATTCTAATGAATCAAGAAGCCTAATATCTTCATGTTAAGCTCATATAATCATAACAATCATGCTATAACATCAAGTTAATCATTCACTAGAAAATTTGTAACAAAAAGTTACTATTTATAGTAACATCTCAAAATCATAACTTTTAATAATTCTAACAACTCATATGCATCAATAACATCATAAAACATCCTTTTAAGCATAAATCATAGATTTAAGCACATGCATGTGGTCATTAAATCATTTATTCACATATTGCATAAATAAAGTTACTATTTATAGTAACTATCATGCTTTAGCACCTCTTGGTAACAATAACGCTTCTAGATCTCATAAATCATATCCAATATCATAACCAACAACATTCCAATATCAAAAATCACATAAAACAACATGGATCGTACATGCATGTTACTAGAAACACCCATTTGTGACCAAATCAACAACATGCATATTGACATTATCATGGATATTGTCATTAGAACTCATTCTTTCATCATAGATCATCAATAAAATCATAAACCCAGATTCGAATCACCGAAAATTCGTGCATGTAGAGATTGAGTGCATGCATTTTGGTCGTTGAAAGTGGTGTGGAGGATTTATCAAGCTCCAACGTCTCCTCCTTCAAGCTCTCAACCTTCAACAATGGCTTCCAATGGTTCTTTAAGGGTAATTATGGTGTTGTAGGGGTGATAACAGAGGTTCTTGGGGGTTTAAAACGAGCAGGTTACGTATGGGTATGTATAAAATGATTATAGTAGGCTAATCATGAGATTTGGGGGCTTAACAAGAGATTATTTAGCTGTCAGAGCCCTAGGCGTAACGCCCCACGGGGAGTCCCGAGACCAGGCGTACCGCGCGAGAAGGCGGTATCCGAGGCGTTTCTCTGCCTCGCGCGTACCGCCTAGGTCAATTCGTTGGGTCAGGCGTAACGCCTGGACCCTCGGTTAGGCCCAATTTGACCCATTTTCATGTTTTGGGCCATTCTTCGCGTATTTCTCGATTACGGACATCTTTTAGAGACTAGTAAACATCGTTTCACCCATTTTAGGTTCCCTAGAACCTAAGTGTAGTGTAAGTGGACTGTGGTTTGTGTAAATCACCAACGTTCGTTATTCAAGATACGTGCATGTGTTTTATGATAATTCCTCGAACTATCTGTATGTTTCGACTGTTGTGCCACGTGTCACACTATGTGACATCGGGCAATTTTACGAATGATGATCCGTAATGGTTAAGTGTACTAAAATTTGATTTATTTAATGCGTTAATAATTTAATAATGTTTATTAAATTAATGTTGTCAAAAGTCTAGCACAGAGTGTTGTTTAAATGCATGGATTTGCATTTGGTGAATTTTTAAGTTTTCGATACCGTTCGGCGGTGTTTAAACGACGTTGGTGACGACTGGATTAACGAATTTAGTAGATATGCTTGGTTTAGCATAAAATGATAAAATCATAAATGGATAAATAAGGTTAACGATGAAAACCGTGAATTTTGGTGTAAACGGTTGATTTTACTGACAACCGACTTTACCTGCGTTTTTGCCGGACAAAATGAATTAAATTAATCAGATAATATTTAAGGTTATTGTTTTTGACTAAAATTTGATCGTTTTAGTACGATTAAATATTTTATTAATTTTAGAATAAAAATTAGATTTTTATTAAATTTCCGGTACGAGATTTATACACCGTAAGACTCAGAATATACCTGTGTTTTGTCTGTTTTAACCCCACAAGGACATGTGTCCTTACACATGGCACTATAGAAAATCAATTCTTGGATTTAAAAACCCTACATCATCATTTAGCAACCTACACAAGCAACTTACTTTAATATCTCTCTCTCTCTCTCACGTACAACTCTCCCTCTCTCTTTCACTACACCACCATTTTCTAATAATTCAAGATTTTATCCTCCATTTTTGTTAAGTCTTGGATAATTTTGGTGTCCTTGGAAAGGTTTTGATCAAAAACACTCACTTTGCTAACTTGATTAAGGTAAAATCTCCATACATTTGGTTTTATATAAGTTGTTCACCCAAAGAATGTGTTTAAATCAAGTGGGTTTTTAGTGTAAAGATGATAACATGTAAGTGTGTGTGTGTGTATGAATGTGTGTGTGAGTCATAAAAATATATATACATATGTATGTAAGTGACGTGAATGTGTGTGTGTGTATATATACATGGTTGTTTTATTTCTTTTAAAAATATAAATACATACATACATGATGAATGTTTTCATTTTGGATGGTTATTTTAATAACATGCATGTAGATATACATGCATATACATATGTATGTGTATGTAAGATGGTTACATGCATGAATATATATATATACATGGGTGAGTCTGAGATCTTGCATGCATAAAGGTGTATATGTAATTTCTAGATACATGCATGAATACATGTATGAATATATATGGATATGTGTGACTTTGTCATACATGCATGTATGTTTATGTACATGGTATATTTATATATGAATGCATGTATGTTTTGATGTCATGTATGCATGTGTATGTATTATACTCATGAATACATATATATAATATATACACATATGTATATGTATAAGAAGTATGATGTACATGCATGATGGTTGTATAAGTATGCATGCATGAGTATGCATGTAACTATTTATATAGTTATTGAATTTTAATACTTATTATTATTGATATTTTATGAAATATATCAAATCTGATTTAAAGTCATAAAATACATAAAAATATAAATATTTTTGTTGAAAAATGAATAAATAATGGTTAAATAACTTAATCATAATTTTATCACCTTAAATGGATGTTTTGATAAGATAAAACCTTTAAAAATTAGAGTTTCTATAAAATAAATTTTTAACATATTTGTATCAGTAAATTATGGGGATTTATGAAATATTTTAAGTATAAAATCAAGTGGATTTATAAATATATTTAAAGGATGATCGTTGTTAACCGAAAACACGCGTTTTCGACTATTTTTAACATATAAAAAGAGTCTTTTTATGAATCTGATTTTGATCAGAAAATTTATAAGTTTTTATGATAAAAATTTGTAATTTATAATGTATAATTTTTGTAAGAAAATTATAAAATGAAATATTTGAAAACTATGTCTAAAAATGGCGTAAAAACGTCGTTTTAACGCATAATTCTGACATAATTTTGTGGCTGATTTTAATCAGCAAAATTGATATAAAAATAAGTATAAAATACTTATTTTGAATTATTAAAGGTCACTTAGTCCATAATGCATGTTGACGTGCTTGCGTGTTAAGTTGTCGGATTTGTCGGTAAAATACGAATAAATTGTCAAAATTGACAAATAATTATAAATAATTAAGTTTGGAGTTAAAATGGATTTTTAACGAAGATAACTTAGTTATTTTGAAAATTTTATGACTAAAAAAAAGTTAACTTATGATTTATGATAAATAACTAAATTCGAGTCACCAACGGGTCGTTTGTGTGAAATCTGTTTCCCTTAGTGGAGCGTGTTTAAGTCTAGTTAAGTTGGGTGAACAACTTACATGATGGACTTTTATTTAGACTGTTAGTGTGTCCCTTGGGTTTTAGAGCGCCAGTGAGAACAGTCGAGTTATTTGGGAATCTCTGTTGCTAGCAGGAACGCATTGAGGTGAGTTTCACGCCCCTTTTTAATGATGTTTTTGGTTTTTGATAAACCGGGGGAGAAACATACTGGGAAAAGAAAGATTTAAATTGTAATGTATGGTTTGAAGTGATATGTGACTTAGATAGCTCTTGAGTAAGTGCAGCCATTTGTATATGTGTTCTCTGTGTATTCGCTCCAGAGGGGATTCGCTCCCGCAGTCATAATCATTAGTCTCATGGGAGGGACCGCAAGATATATTGGTAGATCTATCGGGTTTGACAACCCACTCCCCGACTAGCTGTCATGGTCCGTGTGTAAAGGGAGTAATATATGTTGAGGGGTGTTCGCACCTTGGTTTTGGTTTGATTATGGGCTCATGGTGTCTATCGTATCGTAGTACCTAGCTAGTCTACGATGAGTTCTCTATCACGATGTTTTTGATAAATTACGTTCTTTTCATGTGCTTAAATGTTTTTATATGAAAACCTGTGAACTCACCAACCCGTTTGGTTGACACTTGTTTTTAGATTTGGTATGTTTCTCAGCATGATGATGGGAAAGGAAAGGAAACGGGTTCTAGTTAGCGAGCGTGCTTTGGGATATTTATCTGGGACCGGTTATCTAGACGTTAAAACTGATGTTTGTTAAACTTGTAATGTTTTAACAATTATCGATAACTTTTTATATAAATATCCTTGTTTTATTTAAATCGTTCGCTTAACTTATGCTTTTGTTAATTACCGTCGACACTAAGACTTTGTTAAGACTTCCGCTGCGGGTCGGGGTGTGACAGTAAAAGTGGCATCAGAGCCTAGTGTAACATCACTGTACTTTAGGTTGTCCGTACATCCGTACATCCGTACGATTGTACTATTACGACCTAAGAATTTTTATTAATAATGATAATGGATTATTTATTGATATTATTGATTATTATCACTGTTAATGGTATACATGATTATAACACATATTATACGCGTAAACCATGGGAAGTTTAGTTGTAACCCAACTAAACAGAACCAGAGAGTTTATCGCAGTAATATTATTGAAAATGATGATTGTTGGTTCGGAATAAAAATGAATATGGGTTTTGGTTTGGGAATTTTAATATTAAAATTTATAAAATAATGGAACTGATTACGCGATGGTGAGGTTACGAACGTTATCTAAACACGAATATTAATTCAGAAATATTAACTTAATAAATGTATTCGCGTGAGTGACGATTCACAAGAATATAATTATTAGGAATAATATTCTGAAACGATATTCAATAAATCGTAAATCGAATCGAAACACGATACGAGCGACGAATTCGCAAAGGTGACGATCTTTACGAATACGTACGCGAGTGACGCGTTTCGACGAAATAATTAAATAATATCAAACGATATTAAAATTAATAAATTAAAACTGAAAACGTTTATTAGGAATCACAACGTAAAGCAAAACCGAGTAAATCAGTTATTTAAAATAATTAATTTTGTAAAAATAAAATGAAATCGTTTTACGAAATAAAATTATTTAAATCATTTTAATTAATGAAATTCAATTATTTATTCATGTTATGTTTAAATATGTTTTCGTTAAAAACCGAGCATAACCGATCATTTATTATATTTTATCGCGATAAAAACGAGACCGGTCACGGGGCAATAATGCGCGTTATAAGGAAGAAGATCACCATCTTCTTCCTCATTTTTACACACACACTCTCTCACTAAAACCCTAAACCCATCACCACTTTCTCTCTCTACCTTCTCTCTACCATAACTCACTCAAAACTCAACCAAATCACCTCATTCTTGCGCCAAATCGAAGATCTCGACATCCTCTACACGAAAGTACAAAGGATCGGTCCTATCTCCACCTCAAACTCTCGAAATCTTAGTGAGAAGGTACGTTTTTTTAGGGTTTTCTACAACCCGACAAAAACCGAACTTTAACCGGTTCAAAACATCACTTTTTCGACCCATACACCTTCTAAATGAGTTTACTCATCTATACCCACTCAAAACGACTATATATACGACTATACCTCGAAATCATCTTCTCCCATGGCTGAAAACCCGTTCGGGCGAATGACCCATGAGTATGAGCCATTCGCCGAATGAGTGAGGAGAATGAATGGAGTATGAGTCGGGAGAATGAGTGGAGTATGAGTCAGGAGAATGAGTTATTCGGGACTCATTCGGAGAATGACTCATTCGGGACTCATTCGGAGAATGACTCATTCGGGACTCATTCGGAGAATGACTCATTCGGGAGACTCATTCGGAGAATGACTCATTCGGGACTCATTCGGAGAATGACTCATTCGGGACTCATTCGGGAGACTCATTCGGAGAATGACTCATTCGGGACTCATTCGGAGAATGACTCTCATTCGGGACTCATTCGGAGAATGACTCATTCGGGACTCATTCGGGAGAATGACTCATTCGGGTGAAAACTCATTAGCATGAGCCATTCTTATGAAAATCACAAGAATGAGTCATTTTCACTACACCAACTCAATTAACAACTTAGATTTCAAAAAGAACAATCAAATAAGGGATCATAACTCTAGATAACATTTAATCAAACACAGGACTGTGAATACAACATTAGTACGAAAACGGTGAGCGCGCATAATACGAGAACACAGATACTAAGGACTTCAGGTGAGTTCTCATAACCTCCCTTTCTTTAAACTGTTTTGTTTTAAAACTCGGAGGTGAAGCATGTATACCAAATTCAAATATTATTTTGATAACTCAAGGTTAATACCTGTTTATCAATATGATACTCACAATATTGAATTATCATTAATTATGGATTATCACTGATTAATATTTTATAACCGTGTAAACATTGTTATTGACTTTGGTCAATAACAAAGATTACATGTATTGTCACAAACTTCGAGAGTCATCGCTCTTAACTCCGGTTAATTGCTTTGACATCATGTATTGTCACGTGGATTGTTTCCACTCTGTGAAGCATTGCCTTTGACTTCGGTTAAATGCTTTGACTTCATGTATTGTCACGTGGTTAGCGACCACTCCATGAATCATGTATTTAACTTATGTTATTTACATAATGATCATGTATAGTCACGAACATTATTTGAGAATATAATTGATGAGATTGGTTGATTAGTTTGTGGATTGATTATCTATGTTTGACTATGATTATTTGTGATTGATTATGACTGATTGGTTATGTGATAATGTGATTGTGTATGTGTTTGATTGTTGAGTTTGGAGATTGATTGGATTATCACATACAGGTAATATTGTGGATTTTCCCAGAAAATCATAAGCATTTATACTCATTTTATCTAAACTTTTTATAAAACCATTTTTAAACTTAAACTTTTAAATTCATTTTATAAAAACTATTTTAAGTATAAAACTTCTTACATGTTTCAGGTGATGGAGACAAGTAGGATGAAGAGGATGATCTCTTCTATTTTGGACGTCATCATATAGGATCTTGGACTTAGCTAATTAACTAAAATTCTGGCGATTAGGATTTAGTTAATTTAGCTAATTCTTTTGTGTAATTGATTGTACTTAATTCATGATGAACATGATTTTTGTGTAATTATTTTGGTTGATTGAATGATATATGATGATTTGATTTAGATGCCCACGAGCTTTTGAACAATCTACACATCCCTCGTGGCATCCCGACGTTTCCGCCGCCGATCGGGGTGTTACACCTAGGTTATAGCAAACTAGTAAAATATTTTTATAAATCTAGACTATAACCAATTAAACATTATTTTCAGAACGGTTTCTTTCCCAATATGGTATTACATGCGTACTTAGCCTGAGAAAATTGATATGTGTGGTTGTGTCTTTATTAGTACATGACTAACCAAATTTTTATGGATGTCCTTCTTTGTAACATCAGTGCCGGACGCGTGCCGGAACAGTGATCGCAACAGTAAACCGTACAGTAAATCAGGTACACATTACGTGAAACTATGCTTATTTTATTGGAACATTATGCTTTATACTAGACTATTAAACGATTGTCTGAATCTGACTGAAACCTTAGGGTTTAACAGTCAGAAACATGTCAGACAACACAGTGTTGAAACACAGAAACTTGATTTGATACTATTGTGTATACACGTATGTGAGGTTAAACAAAACGAAACTATAACGGTTATTGTGACGGAATGTTAAACAGACGAATTATTCGTATAGGTGACGATCTGTACGAATGATTCTGAGAGTTTAACGTTCTGAAATAATGACTGAAAAGTAGAAAACAAAAGTTGGAAAGCCAAACCATCGGCGTGTTCGTTCGAATGACGATTTAAGTAATAAAAATAAATTAAAAATAATATTTATTAGTAAATCCCACTTAAAAAGATTTAAGTTAAACTACTTTTGTTAAACTACGCGAAATTAACGTTAAATAACGAGGTTTAACAGTCTGATCCCGAACGAAACAATAAAAGTAAGTAAAATATAATATTTTACGATTTACAATTTTGAAACTCATCAAAAACAATTAAAGAAAACTATTTTACAGTTCAAAATATTTAATGTCGTAATCGTAAAAACGCGTGCGTAAAAATACGCGAAACCGACACCGAGCGAGACCGAACACGCGGGAAAACACTCTGGACTTAAAAACCTTAAAAACCTTCACTCTTTTTCACAAGATGCAGCTCAAACTCGTTTTTCTCTCCAAAAATCCCGAAATCCCGTTTTTACACTAGCATACCTCCACAAAAAGTGCCATAACTCCTTCATTTCTCATCTATTCAAAACAACAACTACAAACACCGCGAATACACGTTAAATTTCGGGACGAAATTTCCTTCAACAAGGGGATGATGTGATGTGTCACATTTCAACATTTCAGATTTCAAACTATAAGCACGAACACTTTATGCAATTGATTTTGTTACTCACATTTGTGCTACATTTTATATGTTACATGTTATGGTAGTACATACATGATTAATTTTCAAATATTTGCTATGTGCGAGGTTGCATAGTGCAAAGAGTTGCGAACACTCACTATGTACAAAGTTACATAGCACAGTATGATCAAACACGAACAATCACAATTAGGTGCACTAACTGGTAGGCATGCAAACAGTACATGGAACGATCACACGTAGGGGTGATGTTGCCAAACATTCAACTTCGAACGATCACATTTAGTTGTGATGTTGCAAACATTGAACTTTGTGTGCGAATACACACAAGTACACAGATTGATCAAGTACTGCACTAACACGTACACTTTGAACACACAAGTAGTGTCCTAACTACTTCTAACATTTAACAATTTTCAGGACGAAAATTCCTTCAACAAGGGGATGATGTGACAATCCGGCAATTCCGAGTTAACCCCGTTAACCAAATATTAACAGAAATGATACGGAATCACATAATATCAAACTTTACGGATTAAACTTGAACAAAATAGTTCCAAACACACTTACACAACAAGAATTAAACTTGTGATTAACCAAAATGCACAATTTTGACTTTAGAAAGTCAAAATTCGTTCATAATCATGAGGGAAACTCAAAATTTAGTTAATACATTGTAATTAACTGAATTAAATCAGTTTTTAATCATCACCTTAATGATTATTAAATGCTAACGTACGTTATTGATCCATTAATTATTGAATTAAACCAAAGTAACATCTAAATGCTTGAAACCGTAACTAACCATCATCAAAGTTATGTAATCTGAAGTAAATCAGTCGAATTGAACCTCCCTACACCTCAATCGGCACCTTTAGGATCTTCTTCATACACCAATTGTACTCAAGAGGCTACGGGGAAAGGAATTCGATCGAGAGCCGGCCGAATAGCAAGCCTTTAGTCGATCTTTATCGATTCAACATCAAAAACAGGTAAAACCGACTCCTACATAACCTAAAAACTCCGACTAAGCAAACCCATATGTTAATTTCATGTCTTAACATCGACTTAATGGATTTCGATTTCTAGGGTTCATCACGAAGAACCATTTGGGGGTTTTTACTCAAAAGAGTTTAAAAACTAAATTAACCTATACGGAGAGCTTCGAAAATGTCTCTATAACGAAATCCCTAAGTTAGTTTTATCAAACAACAAGGAATTGAAGGATTTCGATTTCTAGGGTTTATCACAAAAACGGTTTTGGGGGTTTCAATTCAAACGAGTTTGATAACTTAATTAAACGCTACAGTGAGATTCGGAAACATCATTTTAATGAAATCTCTACATTAATTTTAACAAACAACAACTAATTACATGATTTCGATTCTAGGGCTCTTAAGACAAAAACGAATTGGGGATTTTGCTTTGAACGAGTTTAATACTCAAATTAAACTATGTAGGCAGGTTCGAAATATGTTATTTAATAAAAACCATATGATTTTATTGAGTAAAAATAACGAATCTGAAGGATTTAAATCAAGGGAATAGGTTTTGGGTTCGAATTCGATTTGGGGTTATGAAACCCTATGATTTTGCTGAAATAAAGAAATTTAACACACAGTTAAACTCGCTTGGATCTCTGGAACCAAAGCCCTATGATTTCGGGATCGATTAGATTCGAATTGGGGCTCAATTTGGATCAATGGGTTCGGTCAAGGAAGAACAATGGGAATTGGGGCTTTCATAACTTAAAACAAATTCAAATGGATTCATATTGCGAAATCATAGCAAGCTGAGTTGGTGGTGTGCGTGCGCAAGGACTGGGAGGTCACGGGTTCGAACTTGGGGGCCTCCGGTTTTGCACAAAAACACTATTTTTAGTGTTTTAATCATAACTTGCTCGTTTTAACTCCGATTTGATCCGTTCAAAATGCGTTGGAACCGAAATGGAATTCTGGACGTCATGAAACAATAAAATCTATATTTTTACAATGAAATTATTGTCGCGTATAATTACGCGTGTTTAACGAAATCACATATATTTGAACGATTTAAACAAACGAACGTAAAACAATACATGCTTTTGTAGATACATTTCAAACATTCTAACATACGTGTGTTGACACGTATGTGACTGCAAACACGATTTAACATTACGAATAACGCGACGTTATTGTAATGACACAGATTTTTCGTAGAAGATTGTCTACGCGAAATTTACGAGTAGTTGATCATTCTATTCACAATTAAAGGTGCGTACACGGCCCCTCTTCTTATTTAACTGTTTTGGGGGAGAAAACATGTGCAAACAAAGCTTTTAGATACATATCACTTGCATGAGTTAGCTGTTTACTATAAGTGCAAACATAGCATTACAAAGCCTTACATTTCGAACCGTTTAGTTTGCCGTAGTGCAAAGCGTGGTGGTTGAAGATAGATCTATTGGGTTTGACAAACCTCACTTGGTAGATGGGATCTACGCAGGTGTTTAACTGACCAAACACACATTACTATTGTTTATGCTAGACAATAGGGAAAAGGCTATCAAACATTACAACAGTCAGCTTCGGTGTCGACCGCTTATGTAAATAGTACAATGACTAGCTATCATGACTATGCAATGTGTGATTATGTGATCTGCAAACATTATATACCAACAGCTTGTTCAAACAATTGATTCAAACATTTGTGATTATTCATACAAACATGTGTATGCACCAACCTTTGTGTTGACTTGATTTACATGTTTTCTCAGGACACTAAGGTGCAAGAACAAGCAAGCATGGACTAGGAGATCGAGTCTCATGCATATCTTACATTACAGTTATTTTGGATTTGAACATTTGAGATTTTGATTTGTAGGTTACAGTTCTCAAACCGATAACTTTGTTATTGTTTTAAAAACGCTTCCGCAACGTTAGAACTTTGATATTACAGTTTTAGACCAAAGTTATGTTTGAAAAGCATATAGAGGTCTTCGTTATGTCTAATGATCCGAGATCCTGGTTTGTCACGTCCCAAACGATATGATTCCGTTAGTTGAAAATTGGGGGTGTGACAGTTGGGTATATGACTTAGGGAGAGTCGTTGGATTTGCCGATCGTTACTTCGACAGCGCGATAAGCTCAGTATGAGAGCACTATTAGGAGGCCACATATCAGCTTATTGACATGCTTACTGAGGGATTAGACTCAGTACATCATAGTTGCTCACCATTTTATTTGATGACCTTCCGAAAACATTTATGTAGTTGATCTAAGAGATATGTTTAATTTGTTATGAGTGTTGTATTCTCTGTGAGTTGTTAGTTTTAATATATCTTTAGTAGGACTAAGTATTTCGTTGACCATATGTTTTATAAAAATTCATTTATTTGAATAATACAAGAAATCACTCATGGCTACTTCCCATGAAACCAGAGGGAAGATTGATTCAAATCATTTTCCCATAAGTGCCGAAGAATTGTGACAGTTTATCTCGCGACATGTTGTAGTGGCTTTAGCTCAAAGAGACACAAACAACGACAACGGGAAGTGTTAACCACGAGGTTGTACTTACAAAACTTTTCAGGTGTGTAACTTGCGTTTGTTTACCGGCACTGAGGGATAGATATAATGCGCTGGATTGAAAGAATGGAGTGAGTTATATGATACTAGTGGTTGTACCTCAGACCACAGAATGAAGTATGTAGTTTGCTCATTCCATGATGAAGCATTGACGTGGTGGAACGCCTTGTTACAAGCAAAAAGGAGGAGCTGCTGCATACAACCTCCCTTGGGATGAGCTTAAGGAACCACTGTTGAGGAAATATTGCCCAATAAGTGAAGTGTAGAAACTAGAGGTTGAGGTTTAGAATCATGTTATGATAGGTGATGAGATTTGAGACAGCAACTATATTTCATGAACTTACGAGGTTAGTTCCAAGACTGATTAACCTAAGTAAGTAAGGATAGAGCGATACATCTGGGGCTTGGCACATCAGATTAGGCACATGGTTGTTGATCCCATTTCCACCAGTAGTGAACAAATCTAATTCATATATTATATTGATTGAATTGATTGTGGAACTTTGAAATTGATTGGATGTTATTTATTGGTTAATTTGAACCAAAATATTTGTCCTAAGTGTGAAATGAAAGAAATAAGAAAACAAACATATGATGAGTATACTACTATGCATGGCCAACATATTAGTGCACCCATGATATGAGTGTGGTCTTACGGATATCATTTTATATTAAGGTCATTGAAAATAGGCAAGGTGTTAAGAATTTACTTTGGTTTGTACTTCCACTTTTGTGTAAATGGGAATTTTGTTGGGATTTGGCAATTTAGACAAGAAAGTGATGGAAGCAAGTAAGATACCTACTAGTGTAGAGAAGAAACCCTTTGAAAGAAATAAGAAAAATTTTGATAATCGTTTTGGTAATTAGAAAAGTAGGAACCAGGGTCCGGTAAATTCTACATTACAAACACATCTGGTGTTTCATGTTGTAAACGATGCTGTAAGATAAGCCATTAAATTCAAACATACATAATTAAGTTACCTTTAGGGCCAAGTGGAGGAAATATAAGTTGCTTCTAATGTGGAGAAAATGATCATTTTAGGTACCATTGCTGAAAGTTGAAGCCTAACAATGCTAGAGGTTGAGTTTTCGAGATGAATGTGGGTACTGCTCGTGAAGACCCATCTGAGATCACTGGTGCATTTCTTGATAACAACCGGTTTACATTCATACTATTTAATACAGGAGCTGATCTAAGTTTTGTTTCAAAGGAATTTGAACATGTGCATGACATTAAATCAAGTGAATTAGATAAGCGCTATCATATAGGAGTTGGAAAACGGTAAGGTTATTGAGTCTAGAGAAATTTTTAAGGGATGTAAGTTGCAGTTAGAAGATCATTTATATAACATCAATCTCTTACCTGTAGAACTTGGCAGCTTTGATATTGTAGTCGGTATGGATTGGTTATCTAAGAATCGGGCAGAAGTTGTGTGCTTTGAATAGGTTATTTGTCTTCCTCTTTCAAACGGTGAAATCCTGGTTATTCTTGGTGAATTGAGGAAACCTCCCTTGAGGATGATCAATGTTATGAAGGCACTAAATTTTCTACACAAAGGATGCCCCTCATTCTTAGATAGTATTGTCAGTACAAAAGCTGAAAAATGAAAGATCGAGGAGATACATGTTGTTCGATAATATCAAGAAGTTTTCCCAAAAGATCTGCTGGGATTGCCACCTTCAAGACATATTGAGTTTCGAATCGACCTTGTGCCATGGCGGCACCTATTACGAAGGCTCCATATCGACTATCACCTATTGAATTGCAGGAGTTGTCTAATCAATTACAAGAATTGTCGGACAAAGGATTCATTAGCCCAAGTTTTTCTCCTTGTGGAGCACCAATCTTATTCGTAAAAAAAGAAAGATGGGTCAATGAGGATGTGGATTGACTGTAGAGAGTTTAATAAACTCACCATCAAGAATCGGTATCCCTTACCGAGGATTGATGATTTGTTTATTTAGTTGTGTGGTTTGAGTTTCTATTCAAAGATCGATTTACGCTCAGGATATCACCAATTGAAGATTGTGCAGGAAGATATTTCGATTTACTTTATTGTTGTTCTTGTAAGCCTTATGGGCTAATTACTTTATTGTTTAGATTATGATGAAACTTATGTTGATGTGATGATGATTTCATGAATTGGTGAAAATGGTTTATGTCAAGATTCAAGATGAGATTATGACTCTGTTCCAATGATGTTGTATACTTGTGTAGGTTGATTAATTTTCAAGAATGATGAATGTTTTGTCATAGTATGTTGGAAAACCATGATCAAACATTTGTTTGTAATCTTACAACTTGTTTTTAAGATTATGCCATCGGATTAGGAATGATAATTGGTTTCTTGAATATTATGAAACATGCATAAGTATACTTTCTTTCACTAGAGTTTGGAAAAACCATGGTGATATTATGATTTGTTGAATATGATTAACATGTAAGTTAGAAAATTATGGCCAAATGACCACATTTGCATGATTGTGTTCATAGATTGTAAGTTGGAAGAAATTATGATTTTGTTGAATTTATGCAATGATTAGTGTGTATAAGTCATATTAGTTTTCCTTAAGTTGTAGAATTAAGATTCTTGACGGATGACGAATTCTTGATTAAATCTTGACATAGACCTTGACTTTAGGCTTCATAGAATAATCTTAGGTGATTAGAATGTGTTTATCATTTTAATTTTCCAAAAGATTATATGATTAGATATCTTTGACCGGAATTTAGTCAACATTTGATTTAACAATTCATATTAATCACATCACTAGACTAAGTGAATTCATAATCTAAGCAATTTCTTTAGACTTTGGATTAATTTAAAATCTAGTTATTTAGTTGTTATTTCTAAAAATTCACAAACCCGATTTCTTCATGTTTGTGCTAAACATTGACCGAGGTTTAATATTGAGAGATATTGTGTCCACGGATTGATATACGGTTCTTACCATTAGCTATATTACTATACGATAGGTACACTTGCATATTGTGTGTGATTTTGTTTCTAGTAAAAACCACTTAAAAACTAAAATCTGTGTGAAAAATCCATTAATTAAAATATATAGTTTTACGCACATCAAGTTTTTGGCGTCATTGCCGGGGACACGGTGATTTAAAAAAAATCAGAGTTTGTGATTTAGCTTAGTTTATAGTGTAAAAATAATTTTTTTTATTTCAATAGTTTGATTTTCGACTTTTAGTTTTTATTATTTATTTTTCAAAATTTTTATTTTAACAGGTTTGATTTGGTAACTCATTTATGCATTAAGTGTGTATGTCCTCAACCCTCGAGCCGGACATTGTCTAGCCTAAATCGGAGCCGGAGCAGTATTTTCGGCAAAGATTGTGGGAGCGGTCCCGCGTTGTAGCAAATGCCATCGAAGGAGACGTAGAAACCGACAACATCTTTGGCACAGGAGACACGACCATGGCAGACCAAGATGATGACCGGATGATTTCTGACTTCACAAAACCATCACTTGGAGGATTGGAGCCAAGCATTACCCGACCGACTGTTGAAGCTGACAATTTCAAGATCAAGTCGAGTATCATTCAAATGGTTCAGAACACTGTTCAGTTTGACAGGAAGGATCACGAGGATCCTAATCTCCATATCGCAGGATTTCTGGAGATTTGCGCCACTTTCAAGATCAATGGCGAGTCTGATGATGCCATTCGGCTTCGGTTATTCTTATTCACTCTACGTGACCGAGCCAAGGCATGGCTGATTTCCCTCCCCTCGGGCTGTATTACCACTTGGAATCAGATGTCTGAAAAATTATTTGAAAAATACTTTCCTCCCGAGAAAACTGCGAAGCTTTTCTTTCCAGCAGTATGATGGTGAGACGTTCTATGAGGCATGGGAGCGGTTTAAAGATCTGATGAGAAAGGTCCCACATCACGGTTTAGAGCTGTGGAGGCAGTGCGAGACATTCTACAATGGTCTCGATGTGAGCGGACGACAGTGGCTTGACACTTATGCGGGTGGAGATTTTGGAGCGAAGCAACCGCGAGAGGCGTTTGAATTGCTCGAGAAAGCAGCTAGGAAGAGTTATTCTCAACAGGCCTCAAGAGCCAAGGCACCCAAGCAGGGTGTCCATCAGGTTGATTCATATACTGCTTTGACTGCACAGTTGGAGGCCCTCTCCAACAAAATCGAGCAGATGTCTATGAACAAAGTCCAATCTTGTTGTGAGATATGTGGGAGAGCACACCATAGTGGGGAGTGTTCGATTAGGGGTAGATCCGTTCACGAGCAGGTTGACTACATGGGCTTAACGGTTTTGCAACAGATATTGATGATATATATTGGTTTGATGATGTGTTTGACAATCCATGATGATGTGGATATGTAGGATGCTTGATTTGTTCATAGATGATTGAGATGTCAACATGCATGCATGATCTAGGGCATATTAGACGATTTTTGAAGTTGATACATGGTTATTGATGATATTGGTGATGTATTACATGCTTAGTTATCATTCAAATGGTCAAGATATGATCATTTGGTGAACTTGCTAAATATAGTAACTTTTATGTTGCAAAATGGTGATAAGGTGAGGAGATGAACATGCATGAGCATAGGAACATCATTTGTGTGATATTATGATGATATGAAGCATAGGAAATTGATTGGAAATTGGTTTGTGGTCATTTTGGACCAAGTTACTATTTATAGTAACTTTTGTAACCCGAATCTTACTAGATGATGATTTTGGTGAAATGGTTATGTTAAAATGATGTTTGATGATATATTATAATGAAATTTGGTTAAAGAATGGATTAGAAATGATTAGGATAATCGTTTGATGGATGTTTGACAAAGTTACTATTTTTAGTAACTTTATTTTTTGGAAAACTTGATTTAATGATACTAGATATGTTATGAACATGATAAATGGCTTAACATGATGCAATATGATTATTGTATGTATAAGTTGTGTGATTTTGATGATAAACATGCCAAAACTAGAAAACTTGCCATTTTAGGAAACTTTAATGTACGAAAGTGACTTATATGCTTATCTGATCGTTTATAACAATGTGTTATGTGTTAACATGATCACGTAGGTTGTAGGACTAACACGCATGCTAAAATCATTAAAATGATATGTGTTATGGAACTTGCTAAAAATGGAAACTTACTATAAATGGTAAGTTGTCCATGAACGTGATTTGCGTGATTTGCGCGTTTTGCACACAAGGGGCACAATCATGAATGTTACACGAATCACAATCGACACATGGTTCACCAATGGGTCGTTGACTTGACACGGTCAAGCACGGTCAAGCACGAGCAAACACGGTCAATGTGGACCGACATGGACAAACATAATAACCGAGGGTTGTTGAGCACAAACACGAGCACAGACACAAACACAGTCACTTACATGAACTCACGTAAGTTATACGATATAGGTAGCCGGTGACCGACACGTTTACCAAGCATGAGCTTACGCTATCATTTCAGATTTCACTAAGGTGAGTTTACGACTCCTCTTTAACTCTTTTACAAACTTTTCAAATAGGGGGGTAATAATTGTTGAATCGAGTCAAACATTTATTATTCGTACAAACATAAGTGTTGCAATCGTAACAAGCCTCACAAAGTCTTACCGTTAATGTACAAACAATTTGGTGAGTTTGAATAGATATGTTTGGGTGTGACGAACCCCACATGGCACAATACTGACAGGAGGTCGGGACACGTGAAATCTCGACCTATCTTGCAATGTTATTACGAGACATGGCGGAGGCAAAGACTAACAAGTTTGGTTCGGTAGTGACGCACTGACACTTGGAGCCTAGGGCTCGGCACTAACATTTAATAAACAGCATGACACGTGACAAACATTTTTTTGATTATATTATATGTATATCAAAACCTGTGAACTCACCAACCTATGTGTTAACACTTTTTCTTAAACATGTATTCTCAGATAACTAGCTGAATGGCATACGGATCAGGAATGCACTTAGGGAAACGAGCACAGGACCCGCATGCATTCTTTTTATATAATTTGAACAAACAATCTTATTTATGTTTTATATTAAAACATTGTAGTGTCAGACAATCTATTTTCCGCTGCTTAACGATATTATATTTCCGCTTCTTTATTTTATAAATCATTTGGTTGTGACAAACATTGTATTTTTAAACGCATATAGAGTTGTTCTATATGATCATGAGCTGTGATTCTGGCTACGTCACACCCATGTGGACTGACACTGTGTGACAATAGCTTTCCATTTATGGAAACTTTATTTGGGTATTTTCTGAAATGTGGGTGTATATGTATGTTAAATAGTGAGATATGATAGAAGGTGTCTTGTTAAGATGATTAGAAAAATTGAATATGATTAATTGGGCTGATAAAACGACGAACTTACTATTTATGAAAAATTTAGTTTAGTATAAATGGTTAATAACAATTTGGATGATATGATGTTGTATTCCGTGATAACATGGACGTGTAAGATCTCTAACGTGATTAGATATGATAATAAGTAATTTTTGTGCATACTTACTAAATATAGAAACTTGCTATAAGTAGCTACAAATGTAACATCCGGCTTCGTCTACCACCAATATCGTCCGCTTTGCCCATTTGGAGCTCACAGTTTTGCCTTCGGTTGCCCGGGTGAAAACTTCTCAGGGAGGTCACTCATCCCTGGATTGCTGCAGCCTAAGCACGCTTAACTGTGGAGTTTTCATGTGCACCATAGCCAGTTAAGCCGAAAACGCATTGGTGATGTAAGAGGCGGATTGTTGCTTATGAGACAGGAATCTCTCATGTTCACGGGCGATGCGGGATTGCCTAAGATGTTACAAAAGATGAACTCATAATGATTGTGAAATGCAATGTTTATCAATGTGAACATACGAATAAACTAACATACTTAAAATGATAAAGGATGGCTGTAGATGGATGATTGCTAAATGTGGAAACTTCCTATGAATAGTAACTTGTTTGATGAACATACGAGACAACTGCCATGATTAGCAACATGATCAATAGAGATACATTATACATACCAAACATATCTGGAAACCCTGTGTACAATGACATGGTTACGTGCACAACTTGCTATTTGAGGAACTTTGCACAACACTAGACAAGACGAATATTAACAAACTAAACAAATCACCAATAGGTCGTTGAGTCAACACAGTCATACACAACAACTTGGAGTTGTTTTGACATGCACATAGTCGGATGGACCAACGCAAACACGAACTCATACCACCTATGTGATATTGGTAACAGATAAAGGGCAAACTTTTTACAAGCAAACCAAACTCAAGCACATGCGAGTTTAAGGCCCCTTTTTCTCTTAACTGTTTATAAATGTAAACCGGGGGAGAATTACATGCAAACGCTTTTGACAAGTACATATGGTAAACATCTTGTACTAACCTTTTGACAAACATATTGTGCAAATATTTGACAGACATTTTGGATGAACCATTTGACAAACATTATTGACAAACATCTGGGTCAAGCAAACTCGGCAAACATTTGTGACGAACAATCGAATATATATTACTGGTTTAAAGGAAGCCTAATCAAAGCGGGCAAACAAGAAGATCTGACTGAGTTGATGATGGACCGGATCTCGAAAGGCTTTCATAAAATAAAGACTTATGATAAAATGAGGGTCGAGAGAGGCTTATTGCACGATCCACCTAACCCAGCTAAGCTAATAAATGTTGCGTAAGATAAGAGAGTGGGAGGCCGGCCCCCGGAGGTACACACCCATTTATGAATACGAACTCTATTAGTGTTGTATATCGTATAAAGTCCTCGCAAAGTCATACCATTAATATAACACAACGAGGTGATCTTAGATGGTACTATTGAGTTTGACAAACCTCACACGACACGAATACTAACTGGAGGTCAGGACATGTGTAATTTCGACCCAACATGCTATTGTTTTTATGATAGACATGACAGAGGCAGGAAGAAACAGTTCAGTCTCGGTAGTGACGCAACTGACACTAAGGGTCTCAAGCCTGGAAAACATTAATAAAACATTATATATATGATCAAACTGCGTAAATGATTTTGGACTAAACCTGTGAACTCACCAACTGTATGTTGATACACTTTGGCATGTTTTTATCAGGTAACCAACACGCTTAAGGCATTAGAATGCACTTAAGGAGCCTCGATGGGAGTCTTGCTTGCATTGTGAGCATTTTGGAACATTTTCATATCAACTGTTATGATGTGTAAACAATTTACCTACTCGTACAAGCTTCCGCAACATTTACTTATTTCTGCTTTAAAACTATTTAATTTATCTGGGATATTTTAAGCAATATACATGTGTTTTCAAAGAATTTAGAGTCGTTCTATATGACTGTGACAATTCAAAGTTTTCAGGGTAGAATCATAACTCGTAAATAAAGAGAATGAGTGTAAGCGAAATCACGAAACGAGCATTCGATTTCAAGATAAACTGAGTCGAATATAACGTTAGATAAGAGATCAGATATTTTGAAATTTGTAGGTCTTGAAATTATAACCACTGAAAAGAGCTCGAAAAATCGTGAACGTGGCGAAAACGGCGCGTAAAACGGAGTTCTTATGCTCAAGTTATTGCGAAAACAAGAAACTAGTCAGATTGCATGCGAACACGCCACGTACGTGGCGTCACGTGTCAACACGTGTCACACATACAACATATTGATTCCGGGTGTAACGCCCCGAGCCAAACCCTGGGGCTAGGCTATGCGCCCGGGACCCATAATTTGCTTATAAATACCAGGACATCAGGTTTCGATTTTTTTTACGAAAAATTACCTTCCAGCCCTCAAATCTCGACCCTACACCTCCAAATTCCCACATCTAACCCCTCCAATCATCTAGTGTTCAACGCGAGGTGCTACTGAACTTCTGTAAGGTAAAAATATCGATTTGTTATAATGCTCGTTTGAGATATTATTATTATTATTATTATTATTATTATTATTGTTATATATAATAGGATCATGATTAATTGTTTGGTTTAAATCAAACACGTGTCGAGGTTCTACTCGATTAATTTTTGGGAAACAAACAATTATAAGCAGAGATTCTGCCCAATTATTTTCAGGAAATTTAAGAAATATAAGTCGAGGTTCTGCTTGACTTAAAACCTGAAAACCACACTATTATAAACAGAAACTCTGTCTATTTTTATACTTGAAAATACACCATTTACAAATTTTACAAGTTGAAACTCTGCCTGTTTTAAATTTTAAAAAGAGACTTTTTGTACTTCTGCAAGCCAAAATACTGCCTAAATATTTTCCAAAATATAAACGAGCATAAGCCGTTGTAACGCCAAAATTTATTGAAACACTCGACATTACAACAATTTCTACTTTTTTCACAACTCCAAATCCACACCAAGAAAACATAAATCAAGAAATCATAGAACAAAGGCTCTAAAATCCAAATATGATCCATAAATTGTTGCAGGAACCATATAAGATTTCATATCAGCTGAACATCAAGATCATCATCATCAGCATATAACTGTGAGATCATAGCCCCCCTCTCTCTTTAAACTTGTACCCAAAACTCGGGGTGGAACATGTAGATACATTTTTAAAACATATTTTGTCAACTATTTTAAAATCATATATCAGTATCATCAGGAAAATCATGATAAACATTTATCAAGCAAATCATTTATCAAATAATTAAAACAAGTGGATCACTTGAGAACTTTGGTTATGTGGAGGCTATTTGAGGACATTCTTATGTAAATATCATTAATTTGTTATCAAGCCCTTGGTAGTACTGGTATGATCATATGCAGGAAAACAACTGTCATTATCATAATCGATCCAACCGTGGGTTGGACATCATCATATGAACTAACAATCATTTACTAACGATCATTTATCATTAGGTTTGATGTTTGCATGCTCAATTAGATTCAATTTCAAAGTACTTGTTTGATCACTTGTGATTACTATATCATGGAAATCATTGTTTGAACAATTAAATTGAATCAATAAAAACCTATGTTCTCACTCAACTACTTGCAGTTGACTTTTATCTACATGTTTCAGATAATCGGGAGCGTTAGTAAAGCAATCTATGTCAGGATCAACAATAGAAATAGCTGTGACCTAGAAAGAAAACAAAAAAACATCATATTGTATAATAATTACCTTATGATAAACTTGTTATATTATATGTATGTTATGTTTGTTCAAATGAACTTAATTATATGAAACATAGTTAATCATGGGTTATTCTCCAACATTGGCACATGAACACATAGTCACGCGCCGTGGATTCCGCACGCGGCGTGGGTTGTGACAATGACCAACGTATCTGATCATGTCATGTCACACCCAACGGTGTGATACCGCAGGTGGTAAAACTGGGGGTGTGACAACCTTTTAGTCCAAAGTCCAAACTCTTATCTTTCACTTTCCAATGGCACTAAGCTATAAGCTTGTTGGATGCTAACAAATTAACAATATTGCAAATGAATGATTACATGAGGGAAAATGTTAAATACAAACACGTGTTTCTTTTATTTGTCGAGTATTACTTTGAAGTGTTTGCTACCTTTGACAAGGTACTTGTTGGGACATAGTTAATGATATGAATTCATAGTGAAGTAAAACAAAGGCCATAAACTACTAGATTTGTAGAGCAGTGGGGAATAATGGCCAAAGATAATTACTTTAAGCACGTCATCAACATTTTAGTTTAAATGTAACACACTTATTTACTACGTGCGTTACATTGAGTGTC
Organism: Mikania micrantha; assembly: GCA_009363875.1. Taxonomy (NCBI): domain Eukaryota; kingdom Viridiplantae; phylum Streptophyta; class Magnoliopsida; order Asterales; family Asteraceae; genus Mikania; species Mikania micrantha. The sequence continues at coordinate 30,711,670 of CM018693.1, read as the reverse complement.
CGATTGCATTGTTTGGTTGTATGTTTATACTTCTGTGCCGTGCTTTTTGAATCTTGTGTATATGTGCAAAAAGCAAAATAAATAATAATAAAAATAAAAAAAGAAGTAGACATATATGTGTGTGTGTGTGTGTATATATGTGATAAATCACAAAATCAAATTAAGGAAACCTTTATGGCAAGTATGAGTCGAAGTTCTCGTTACAAGCATCTCTTTATCCCATTGGAATGAGGTAGTGTTTATCTTCGTCTCACTCTCAAACCCTAATAACTAGCGAGATTTTACCGAGTATGTTTGTTTGTATGTTAAGAAATAGTTTTTTTTTGTATAATATCAATAAAACATGAGTGTCTCGAGGTTTATCCTTTTTAGACAATGTATATGGCCTTCCAAAAACAGATTAGTTTCATACGTATAAAGAGAAAATATATTTCTTAGGCCCGTAGAAAAATGACATGTTAGATCAAGATTCGACAGAAGACCTTTTAGTCCAAGCTCTTGTCTTGTCTTCACTTTCATATGCTATTAAGCTATAGATTTGTTATGTGCTAAGAAATTAACAAAACTGTAAATGAAAGATTACATGAGAGGAAATGTTAAATAATAAATACAAACACATTATTCTTTCTATTTTTTGAGTCTATTTGTGTTTACTACTTTTGTGCATGTGTGTGTGTATATATAATATTAAACATTATATTCTATAGTATTTTTTCCAAACATCTTTTAGTTAATTATGTTGAAAGAAAGCAAACACCATCTAATTATATTTATCTATAAATTTTAATAAAACTTTTTGATATTTTTAAAGAAAAACATAAAGAATCTTAACGAGGAAGGACCGTAATAAATTTCTAATTTTTTTATCACCAAGTTTTAGTTTTAATCATATAGTTGACTATGTGATTTCCAAGTAAATTAAAACACACGAAGTTGAAATAATATCAAGAAAACGAGTGGAACCCTCGCCCAGATCGAACAAAAAGGTCCGACCAATCGCCGTTACATCCAATCCCTTCGCCGGCGATCCCGATGCGGTCCTCCGTCAGATCCTCCTCATCCGGTTCGGTTGCTGCAGCACTCATTGTCACCATTCTTTTCTTCTCGTCGCCGGTGTTCGCCTCTGATTATGATCATAAGGTTGAATCACGCCTCAACCACAAATTGTAATTTTGTTCATGAATAATCGATCTATTAGATCTTTGATTCAGAATGCCGTGTTTTTTTTTTGTTTGATTAGTAGATCTATGCACGGTCATTTTGTCTGTTTAGCGAGGATGTGTAGCTTTAGAGACGAGATTTGTATTGGTCTAGGGTTTAGATATCTGGTATACAAAATTGTTTTGTTTTTGACATTTTTATGGCTCGTTAACATGGATTAGCTTGTGTAGGTATGGCAAAATGTTATATCTGATCATGTATGGTTTAGGGGATCTGATCTGTGATCATGATTACGTTAAAGACAATGACAAGTGAATTATAAGTGGGATATGAACTATGCAAACTGTAGGCCTAGGTGAAAATTCTATCTGCCTCTCTCTATTTTAACGTTTGCGTTCACATATTATTTGATTCTAGTTTCAGGCAAAGTACATGCATGTATCCTAATAAAAAAATATAGAAAACTCGTCAAATAAATTCAATTAATTGTGACTTGGTGAGAATTTGGGACAATTTTAACACTTGCATTTTCTTTTGTGCGTGTGTGTGCATGAGAGAGAGAGAGAGAGAGAAATTGCTCTAATGAGTCAATTGCATGTAACCAGGAAAATATGGCAGAGGGGTTGAATTTGTGCAATCAATTTCGTTGCAAAACAATAGAAATATAAAACTGGATATGGAGATTACTGGTACTGCCTGAAATGTATCTGTTGTCCAGGGAATTTATAATTGGATTGTGATTCCTGGTTTCTTGCATCTGATCCTGTTTGTTTAACTTACATGACTCAATTACATAAAAAGCGAGCCACTTGACTTGGATTAGATTTGAATCTGTACCTATCCAAGGCACACCAGCTTGCTTCATCAGGACAACGAGCTACTTCTTGTCATTCTGTTAAAAAAATCAGCTCTTGATGCGTATTAATTGATGGACAGAATCTCAGCTACAATGCATACATTTATACACCATCTACACTATAAAATCCAACACACATTTAAGACCAGATGACCTTTTTTTGATAGTATAACTGCAACAGTCTGTGATTCTCTATGCTTGAATAATGGCATTTATTTAAATTTGTTTGAAAATACATATGTTTCTTATAAAGAGATTCTTTGTTGCTTCAAAATTTATGTTTAACTATAGATCCATTTTGGGGATCGTATTAAACACATTTAATGTGTCTTGTGTTTTTTCTCTAGTTTCTATAATGTACGTCTTAGGTGTATTTGTAATGCTTATTATGTATCTTGACTTTCATCATTTTTGACATCTACAGTACCAGTCAGATGAAAAAGTCACCCTTTGGGTGAATAAAGTTGGTCCTTACAATAATCCACAGGAAACATATAATTTTTACAGTCTTCCTTTTTGTCGTCAAGATGGTCATGCTCAAGCTGCACACAAGTGGGGTGGTCTGGGTGAAGTATTGGGTGGAAATGAGCTTATTGACAGCCAAATGGATGTCAAGTTCAGAGGTATGTGAATTGCCTTGTGTATTCTTGTGTTATTATAGGCTGAAGTTTTTTATTGACATGTTTATTCTGGCAGAGAATGTGGAAAGAACTACTGTTTGCAAGCTGAATCTTGATGAACCACAAGCCTTGCAGTTTAAACAGGCTATTGAGGATAACTACTGGTTTGAATTATTCATCGGTATGCATTGTGTTCTTTCTTATCATGTCAATCTGGGATATACCATCAAACACTTGCTATATGCATGAAAACTCTTTAAGTTTGAATTTTTGTTAGCTGAAGTTGTTTCTAAATTTTGTGCATGCCTGAGAAAGAACAAGGCACACCTCACAAGTCCAATTATTCATTTGTCTTTTTTACCATTGGCACATGCCAGTTGGTTTTTAAATATATGGATGCCTTCTTAATGATATAATAAAATTATACTGAAGTGTCTCCAAGCATCTTTGTTTGTTAAGGATTTGAGGTAACTATTTCTATTGTATTATGAACTCATAGAACTTCCATTCATAAGTTACAAGAAACACATATAATTGACTGGCACGTTGAGAGTTTCACTTGAATTAGGGATTCTTATTTAGTTTCTGTTCATTTCCTATAATTTTTTGACAAATCTTACAAACAAACAAACATACCCCGAATACTCCACTCTTTAGTATGGTACTATGGTCTGTGGGGGGATGAAGACAAACATTACCCCTATCACAGTTGGGATAGAGGGGCTGCTCTGAAGGTGTCCCCAACTCAAAGTTATCGTTTGAAGTTAATCATCCCAACACTTTTAACGTTATTTTCACAAAATAAGTAAAATAACATTAAAATTAGTGCAGTTTTACTTTTTCCTCTTGAGGCCCCCCACATATATACATTATATGTGTGATTATAAGATAATCTATAGAGCATTGTTAGACCATAAAAACCTACAAAAGCAAATCCCCTACCTGTAAAGAGAAGAACAAAGCTGTTTTTGGCTTTTCATTTTTATATGTTTACCTTGCGGTTTTATAAATTAAAGTTTGTTTTATTTACATTAGGTTATTCATTTTACAATTTTCTAGTTGCAATATTATTATTTTCACATGCATTTCTGATCTTATTTTCTCTTTTTTATGGCTGCGTTGATTGCAAACTCAGATGATCTGCCATTGTGGGGTATGCATTTATCATGCTCTCTTGAACTTATTTTGTTTATATTTGCAGTTATAATTCTCATTGTTTTTTACTTCTCACTGTTATGGGGATTTTAGGTTTTGTGGGCGAGCTACCCTCTGATAAAAACAGCTATAGCAAGCCTGTGCTATTCACACATATGAATATCACCATAAAATACAACAACGACCAGGTTTGCATCATTTCATTTGTATGTCAACTGGTGTAATTAATATTATAACAATCTGCTTTATACATTGATTTCTTATTATTGCAGATCATTCATGTTAATCTCACTCAAGAAAACCCAAAACCTTTGGAAGTTAAAAAAACACTGGACATGACATATTCTGTTAAGTGGACTGAAACTAATGTCACTTTTGCTCGTCGTTTTGATATTTACCTGGATTACCATTTTTTTGAGCATCAGGTGAATGCCAAACCTGTGTATTTTTCTTTCTACAACTTACAAGCTTTCCATTATAACTTGCTAAAGTGAGTTAAATTTTATTTAAATTCTTGAGGGTAATAAAGCTTCTTCTTTTTGCAGATTCATTGGTTCTCCATATTCAATTCATTCATGATGGTTATCTTTCTGACTGGGTTGGTCTCTATGATACTGATGCGAACTCTTAGAAATGACTATGCCAAATATGCCAGAGAAGATGATGATCTAGAAACTCTGGTAATGACACTATGTTGTAACTGAGTTACTTTAGCAATCCAGTCACCATATATTATTGTGTTGTGTTAATTTTTTCCAGGAAAGAGATGTCAATGAAGAATCTGGTTGGAAACTTGTTCATGGAGATGTTTTTCGGCCACCTCGTAATTTGGTTTTACTGTCAGCGGTTGTTGGGACAGGTGCCCAATTAGCACTATTGATTCTTCTTGTCATCGTATTTGCGATTATTGGAATGTTATATGTCGGGTAAGTGACAAAAATAGTTGAGTTACTTGGTGTAGTTAGGTTTATTTTATCAGTAATGAGTTCAAACTATTACTATTATTATATGTTTTGTAGACGAGGAGCAATCGTTACAACATTTATCGTTTGCTATGCTCTTACTTCTTTTGTTTCTGGCTATGTAAGTGGTGGAATGTACTCACGCAATGGTGGTATGTACTTTATAGATTTTTATTTTTATTATCTGTCTTTTTTCTTTTTCCTGATCAGGATTTTTTTTTTCAGGGAAAACATGGATAAAGTCAATGATCCTGACCGCATCACTTTTTCCATTTTTGTGTTTTGGAATCGGTTTCATTCTCAACACAATTGCCATATTCTATGGATCTCTAGCAGCAATTCCATTTGGGACAATGGTGGTCGTTTTCGTGATTTGGGCTTTTATTTCTTTCCCTCTTGCTCTTCTTGGTACAGTTGTTGGGAGGAACTGGAGTGGGGCCCCAAACAACCCTTGTCGTGTGAAGACCATTCCTCGCCCAATTCCCATGAAAAAGTGGTATCTCACACCATCTGTAGTTTCACTTATGGGAGGACTGCTACCTTTTGGCAGCATTTTCATTGAGATGTACTTTGTTTTCACTTCCTTTTGGAATTATAAGGTATGATCTAGATCTGGACAGTATTATCACAATGATAATAATAATCTAATTATATGCGTTTTTTTGTTTTGCATTTGAAATGAAGCATGAATGATCGAAGGTATACTGATTTGTTATGTTGTTTGTTTATGTGACAGGTGTATTATGTGTATGGGTTTATGCTACTTGTATTTCTGATCCTTATAATAGTGACTGTGTGTGTTACAATTGTCGGGACATATTTCTTGCTAAATGCCGAGAATTATTATTGGCAATGGACTTCATTCTTCTCTGCAGCCTCTACAGCTATTTACGTCTACCTGTATTCAATATATTACTACTATGTCAAGACTAAGATGTCTGGCTTCTTCCAAACCAGTTTCTATTTTGGATACACTGCTATGTTCTGCCTCGGGTTAGGAATTCTATGTGGTATGTTTAAATCTTGTTTGTGTTTTCATTCCAAAGGTCATATTATTTAATGTGTCTCACATTAAAAAACAAACAGGGTTTTTCAGCTTTTGATTTATTTTTCGGTAGGGGGCAATATTGACTCTTTAGTAGTAAATGGGCCTTTTTGGGTTGTGTTTTATTTCAAACGGGTCAAATGAGTTAAATCAAAAATTTGGAATTAGTCAAATAGGTTCCAGATTGCCAAACTTTTCTTTCGCCTCTAAAATGTTTTATATTTGTTATTATTATAATATTGTTTTCTGTATTCATGAGTAAGTCATGAATTTTTTTGTAGAAATGAACAAATAAGTGTTTGCGGGTCAAATGAGCCTGGCCCGACCTTTTTTAACTTGTACGACACTGTTTCTGTTGGAAAATCAGGCCCTCTATTGAACACAAAAACACTTGTTTATTGATCAAAATGAAAACTACTACATAACAAAGACCCAATAACCCTATTTATACTAAAACTAAACTTAATCTCCAAGCTAATCTAAACAAGGAAAACCAAGCTAAACTAGGAAACTACTAGCTGGTAATTACCAGCTATAATCCAGAAAAATCACAGCTGTAATACGCATCCAAAACAGCCTTGAATGACCTCTGGACCAAATCTTCACTTGACCTGCAACCATATTGGCCAGTTTGACCCGCTGCCTCGTGACCCATAAACAACTCAATTAACCCAACAGTTTCAAACTGTTCTTTAACCTCCCTGCCAGTCATCTTTTCAGTTGTCACATATAGTTTTGTCACATGTAAAACTTCCAATTTCCTTTACTGTTTGAAGTTTTTTAAATTCTAGGTATTTTGGCTAGTTAAGTCACTTATGATTCCACTCGTAACTCCTATTTCATGACAAATCAATTTTCATAAACTGTAATTTTACTTGACGATATTATTATTATTTGTGAAACATGCCCTATAATCAAAATCTGGAACTTTATACCTTCATTTTTAATTCATATCTATCAAAACATTATGTTTTATGTTACTTGGTGACAGAATGAGTTTAACTATTTCAAGTGACACAATAATAGTGATTTTGACATTCCTAATATTTAAAGGTTGACCAACAAGTTTGGGTCGAAAAAGCCATTTTAGAACAGGTTGACCAACAACTACTTTTGTCCCTTTTAAAACATCAAATAAAATATTTACCATCCTACTTGTTTGTGTTTTGCTCATAAAGAAGTAATGGACCAACTTGTATCAGAAAAGTTAAATTACTACAACAACAATGTAATGTTTTTCTATTGGTCATTTTTAAAGCTTAATGTTATGTTTGATCCGTTAGAGAAATTACAACTTAAATCCAATTCTTTGCTCAAGTTTCCTTTTAATAAAATTGACAGGAGCAGTTGGTCACCTGGGCTCAAATCTGTTTGTCAGAAGGATCTACCGGAACATTAAGTGTGATTAAGTCACATTCATAGGCGAAACACTACCCACAGTGGATCCCGACCTTTGTAGTTAACAACGGACATCAATTGGAAGCCTCACATCAGGTATGTAACCCGGACCTTCACGAGGTTCGGGCAGTGATTAATTAGTAGTATACATAGCTCCAAGGATCGAGGGAGGTGTGATAACTTTCTCCTTCCTTCTAATGGAGTGTAGACAAAAGTTAGGTGAGATTTTAAGTTCAGAGATTGTTTTATTATTCATGAAAAAAAGAGGCAACTTTGGTTATACGTATGTCTATTCATTTTTGAATTCTCTCTCTTGTGAGCATATGAATTCGCCTCTTTGTGGTTTTATCTTTGAAGAACTGATGGGGAGGGTTGCATTTTTGTGAACTCTGTGTCAACACAATGGTTTATTATATACTTGCTCTATTATTCATTATGTTCAGTTTGGTCTTTTGATGATGCTATCTCATTGTTGCTGGGTTTTTTTTTTTTTTTTTTTTTTTTTTTGGTACCGTGAAAACCCACTTACGTGCAACCCCTGCCCCCAGTACCCGACTAACCGAGAGGAAAGGGTAAAACGCGTGGCTGCATGCAATCGAGCCAGCTGCCTCTAAGGAAAATTGCGAACTTGAGACCTTTAGGTTGCTGTGGCTTAAAGCCGCTTCATCCAGTCTTTTAAGCCAACTTTGCAGTTGTGCTTTAGTGACTTGTGTTTCAACTCTTAAATGTTGTATCATACTTGGGTCGGGCTCATTTGAACAAAGCATCATTTGATGCGTATTTTTGGTTTTACAAGTTACATGGATTGTTCTTGTCGTAAATCTGTATTTTGGATTTACACTTGGACTGGGTATCATAATTTTTGAAGATCTGACACTTTGTCACGGATTTTATCGTTATCGTGAGACTAGTCAACTTGATAAAAACATTGTTTTTTAGATGGGTGGTTATGGGTTCAAATCCAAGCAAAGGGAAGGTTCGTTTAGGACTTGCTGTATGATAGATTTGTTGTTCTAAAGCAATAGTAAAGATCTGAAGTTTTTTCGTTTTGTGGAGAGCTCGATCGATTTATCCAGGTTATTTGAACTGTCACGTTCTTCCTCCATCACGTAAATTGCCATCGTCTTCACCAGCATCATCGTCTTCGTTGGTTCTCTTGTTGTATTGCTATTTATTAAACGAGCTGAGGCAATAAGATCAAGGGCGTGGTGAATCAACTCAAGGGAGAGAATTAATGAAGGTTGTGATGTTGGAATACAAGGATAGTGTTTTTTAACTAAATTTATTTTATTTATTTTGTTTGAACAACAAATATACACACCTATGTAAACATACTTTTAAATCTACACTTCAACTTGCCTTTAGCAAGACTTGAATTTTTCACCTACGGATAAGAAGATTCATCTGAAATTCTGAACTTACCCACCATGATGCCTCATAATTATGATGGTTATTCTTTAAAGCAAGAGATTGTTGAACAATACAACTCTTGGTTATGATGGTAAATACAAAGGTAATGAAACATGTTCTCTAACCTACAAGTCCTATGAATATCTTCGATGAAGAAGACACTTCGCCCCAAGATGTTGAAATCCGACCCGTTTCCGACCTGTTATTAATGTGGGTTTCTCTGTTTCCAGAGTGGGGTTTGTTATGACAAAACACACAAATTCAAGAATTTAGAGAAGTATCCAATTAGCTATGTTGCTGACATAGATGTAGATGGGGTGCTTTCAAAACCCCTTGATTAAGAGGTTGAGGGGGCCTCCGATCCTCTTTCGTGTGCAACGGTTAAGAGTGGAAAACCGCTCCTCTAAATTGAGTGGCTTGACGCTCCTATGACAGTCTAGTTGGAACTCGTAACCCCCTCGTTGATGACGAAAATGGAGAGCTCTATTAGAAAAACATTGACTAGCTTTGGCCAACATACTTTTTTATTTTATTTTATCTAATTTTGTTCTGTTAACTAACATCATTAAACTTATACACTATATGATTCAAACCTATACTTGTTGATGAGCAAAATACACCATTTGATACCTGATTCTATGATGACTTTATTTATCATTATTCATAAAATTACCATTTTAAAAGTTGTACCAACATGAAGTGGCTTTCAAGAGGTTATGGTTGTAGATCACTTGAGACCACTCCAAATGAGAATCACATGTTTATCACTCCACCACTCTTAATATTTTTAAAATTGTATGCTACTCACATATTCAAAATCTTATAAAACAAATTTTAAAAGCTAGCTAACAAACAAACATATACTTTAGTAAAATTTCATTATAAGATATGAGATATGGGGAAGGAGAGAACGGAGCAAAACCTTACTATTATTATTAAGATAGAAAGATTGCTTTGAAAGAGACACTCTCTTGAAAAATTAGTAGCATACCATGATTTAGTATTAGTGGAACATACCAAGATTTGAAAACTAGGTATTTAAATTGTAGAACTACCACTTTTATGTAAAATCATAACGAAATCTTGCTCGTGTATAATTTCTAACTTATAAACTATTTAATTTTATTTAACTTGTTTTATGATATTATCAGTCTTAAAAAAATTTAATAGCTGGAAATGTCTTATTGTTGTGCTTTAATACATCAAAATTTTTATACATGATTTTTTTTAGAAATATTAATTGTGAATAATTCCAAAGATTTATATATTAAGTTTTATTGTGTATAGAAAATTTCAACGTTAAATAGCATTCTTTATGTTTTTTCAGCTTAAGTGAATAAAATTTATATTACACAAAAGCATGATAAATACTATCATATTTGTGATTTAACAAACCAAATTCATTCGATAGAGTTTGAATTTACATACACACATGATTTTAAAACATAGAATAAAATATGTATCATATAATATTTTATTATGATTAATGATATTTATATTATAAAAATAATTTTCTCTATATTTTAAAAAATTGGTAATAACACCTAACAAGATCCCAATTAAAAAAAACTACAGAACGTACTCGGTAATAGACTTATTCCCGCTTTTCACAGGTGCTAGAACTGTTTTTCACGGCTTAAACCCATGATCTCAATATCCCAGTCATGGGCTTGATATTTTATAAACTACCAGTCACATAAGGCGACAATATTCTCTTATTTCTGTATAATCATTAAATTATTCTTAAAAACAAAAACTTCCACTGCAGTGAATACAAGATCCATTTGAACAACTTCATGTTTCATAACATCTGTGTTCATGTTTTCTGAAACAATTCTTCTAGAGTTTCAACTTTACCTTCATGATCATCTTCCTCTTCAATGTCCCCATTTGTTGGCACATGTTTCATGGTATCCGACAAATATTCTGACATGCGGAATGACAGTTCTTGTTCTTGCTCTGGCAGAGGATTGGACTCATGGCTATCATCAAGGTGGTTAAGGGTACCTGTTGAAGATGATTGTGATAAAGTCCCTGATGCAACTGTGATCACTTCATCACCTTCATCAATGGTTGACCCGAGAGAACATGTTGATCTTGTGGCAACCGAGTGAAGTGTTTTTGATCTCTCTTTTACGCGTTTGCACCAGCTGTGAAGTGAATCGCGAACGCTTTCTGCAATAAGAGCTTTCTTGACCCGAGAACCCATCTGAGAAAAAAACATATAAAAATATCGGTTCGAGTCTTTGAGGGTCATTGGCTTCGGATGTGCGGTTCGAATGTGATTTATGAAATATCAGAATCACATAGTTAGATGTAATAAAACAAACAGGTGGAGATAATAGTACATGCTTGAAGTTTTAGTAATAAGATTATTTTTGTTATCTTATGGCTCCACAAATTCTGATAACTTAAAGAAGTAACAGATAGTATGACAAATATCAGTTTTGTAAATTGAAGAAATATTTAATCTAAAGCATGATTTTTTTTCCTTAATCTTTTTCCTTTTGTCTATTGATTATAGCAATTTTATTTATCTTCTATAGAAAAATTGTATTTAGTTCCAACAATTATAGTCTAAATAATTATATATTTGTAGAGGTGGCAATTTTTACCCATGTCAAAGGAAATGGGTTGGTTTGGGTAAACAATTGTAGTATAATGGATAATATCATAATATTGAATGGGTTGAGATGGGTAACACTAAACACAATGTGGGTCAAGACGGGTAAATGCAATGGATTCAAACATTTAAAAATGATTAATAACATATTTGATGAGAAAATCACTAAAAATTATTTAAATGGACTATTTGTTTACTTATAACACATCTTAAGTTAAACTATTTGTTTCCCTAATACCTAAACCTTAAATCATAAACAATAAACCCTAATAATAAAACCAAAATTATAATAACAAACCATAAACATAAAGATAAAACCTAAAAGCTAAAAAATCATGCCTTAAAATCCAAACTCAAAAATTAGTTGTTAAAGCTAAGACCAAAAGATAAATATTGTAGGGTTCGATGAGACGTTTTCAATGCCATCGAAATGAGTTCAATCGGAGTTCGTTTGGGTCAGTTTTAGAGATTTTAAAAATCCTTTTTAGCCTTCTTAGGCAAAATAGACTTTTTATTTGATCCTTACCCTATATTTATTTGTATTCGTCATAATCACTTATTAGTAGGGCATATAGTATTGGCTAAGCTTGATTTCGACTCGCTTAACTTAATATAGCCGGAGATTGGCTCGTTTCAAGCTCTATTGCTTAAGCTTGAACTGGGCTTGTGAATAAGTTCAAGTACTTTATCATTTACTATTTATTTATATAATTTAAGTTAGGCTCGATATAAGCTTTTAGCAAACCGATCTCGAGTAGCTTACAAGTAACTCCACTTATTATCAAATGCTCTAAAGTTTCAAGTCTTGACCATTGACGGAGCTTAACTAGAAAAATGAGGGGGGCCGAAGGATTTTTAGGAAGAATACAGAGGGGGCCGAAGGATTTTTAGGAAGAATACAGAGGGGGCCGAATGATTTTTAGGAAGAAAACAAAGGGGGCCGAAGGATTTTCCGACGAGCCAAAAAACATGGGGCCGGGGCACCCCTGGGCCCTTCTTAAGCTCCGTCCTTGGTCTCGACACAACAATAATCATATAGTAAGTTTAATAACACAAATAACCAGATAAAAATGAATATCATCTATGTGTTTTACAGTATGAACCTGTGTGACTATAACGTTTAGAGGTACAGTGCTGTAGCTACACCAAAACTGAACAAGAACTCTGCAGTCATGAGAAAATAACCAGAGTTAAAGATGTGATTTTCTTTAAAGTTGGGTTTTATTTGACACAAAAAGATTTATAACATAGCCATTGTCTATGATAATGTGTCAGTTTTATTTTGACACAAAATGTATGGAAATGAAAAACATACCCACAAGCGAGCCTAATAACTATCATTGCATGGTTCTTCATGAAACACGACCGTTGTTTGAATCCCCACTGCACATAATCATGATGACGATTACATAAATCAACTCACATGTGAAATCTGGTGTAACAAAGCCCCAAAAATTTTATAAATATTTACCAAAGACCAGATGAATGTTGCCATTTCAAAGGCATTCTGCATATGAACAATGTAAAAGTAAAAATCATAAGAAGTTAATTACTATCTATATGCAGAAAATGTATGGGTTGACCGTTGACTTTTGTGAGTCAAATGAGTTGTTTTTTGACTTCAAAATCAGCAAAATACTGTTATCAGACCTTGTGTCATATTAATCATGTTTGCAAGTTATATGCAACATTATCATAACCTTTTATTATGTGTTAGAAATAAAAAAAATGAAAATTTTACCTGAAAGGAGATAAACTGTATTAAACGCAGCAACACTTCTGGTTTACCAAACCAGAAAAGCCCATCACGCGGCTTCACTTGAGTTCCTCCAACCGGACCACGTGGTTCTACTATTTCAAGTGCCAACAAGGACACCACATGCTGAAGTTTTGTCCCAACCAGCAAAACTAGCTTTCAGCCCAAAAAGATAAAATTTTAATATGAATACACACAATGACACAAGTACAAGATTGACGCTTCAATTGTAAGTAAGGGTGGCAAGATGGGCGAGTTGGGTAATGAGTCAATACGCGTTGGCCCAACTTGCTTTGACCAATAGGAAACAACCACATTTTGTCTGTTTAACTTTCTTTTGTTATAAATAACCAATAGATGTGTTAATTACGATTATTAAAACAGTTTTATCATATTAATACTTTGAACGTTTGAATAAAAATGATTTAGAAGGTTATAAGTGACTTTGGGCAGCCTCCGGCCCGTTTGACTCGTTCTCCTTTCCACTAATTTTTGATTTGACTCATTTGAAATAAAACACAACTCAAATCAATAGTGTAACACATCAACTTACAATGGCAGGGACAAAAGAAATCCAGAAGTAAATGTTAAGACCTGAAAGTACCCTCAAACATCAAGTAGACAAAACATGTTAGAATATTATGTATCTGATTCGAGAAAAAAATAATAATAACTATTACCATGAATGTTTACAAATATGCAAATTATGGCATAGGCCCAAAGTGGCCAGCTGCAAAACACATAAAAAGAGTTGAAATTTTATGAAATTCATAAAAAATGTAACTGAAAACGCGACAAAATAACAAGATGAGGCACACCTAATTCCCACAATTTCATAAAATTCATCTTCCATGCTTCTCACCATATAGTTGTGGAAGTTATAAGAAAGTGGCAAGTTATGATTCTGAAATTACACAATTGCCATTAGGTGATTGTGATCATGCAAGTAAAAGCAAGAATTAAGTTCACTTGTGAAACTGAAGTGATAAAAGAAGGTAGAATATAAAGTCAAATACCCACGGTGATGAAACCCAACCGCAACGCCAGATAATCAGACTTCTGCATTGGACTTTTGAATTGCCTTAGAAAGCATAGCTGAAAACCACAAAAATCCACCTTCATCATCATATAAAACACATCAAACTGAATCTTGAGGGGAACCACTAATAAATATTATTGGAATATATCAGATTTGGATTTTAGTATTGAGCTCACAGGCCCATTAGGTTTGTTAGAGTTTTCTTGTAATGTGAATGTATGTTGAATCACAGGGAAACATGCTTGCAATCCATAATCAAGAATCAGACAATAAGAACAAGTGATTGAACGAAACACACAAACTCGAATGAATATATGATCGTTAACATTTACAGACTCCAATTTGAGTATATATAATCCTACAAACTAATCAATGTGTCTTTTCTAATTTCGGGTTATAGACATATACAACCGTTGACTTCTACATATTCTAAATACAATTTTTACACTATTAACACAAACGACCAGTTAACTTTATCAAACTTTAGGTAAAACAATTACGATGCTAACAATGTATTGTAAGGTAACATATTCAGTAATGCAATTAACTAATTTCATAAACTTACACACACACACACACATATATCTTGTGTAGCATAACAAATCATAAGTCAAGAAAAGCAACATGGACTGATTTGTGTGGCCTTTGAGGACATTTTTCCTTGATCAGGGGCCACACAATCATCATGTTCTTGTTTTTGTCTATTTTTTTCTTTTCTTGTTGTCATTTTTTGCATCCATGTGGTCTGTGTGTGTGTGTTCATGCAAATCTATCAAGTGGCTCCATGGTGTCTGTGATACATAGATTATGAGTTTTAAGTATCTTAACTAAATCTAATCATTTATCAGTTTGAACTTTAAAGAGCCATACCATCCATATAAGAATCCGACTTCTGCTCCACGGATGAGATGCGTGATGCTTAATGAAAGTAACTTGGCGTCTCATTACCTTCACCTTCCTTGCTATAATAAACATATATGTTATGACAGATAAGTAAATGATTGCAGTTTCAATATCTTAATTATCGTTTAGGCATTTTAATGGTTTTCCAGTCATGGATCGCATTATATGATTATATAAGGTGTTATGATTCTGGTCCCGTTTACTTCACATGATAAGAACTAAAAGCAAAACATAAAAAGTGGAAATGAAATCTAGCTTTACACTTGTTTATAGGCTGTTAGAGCACACGTTGACTTTGGTATTGACTCTTAACAACACGTCAAAGGATTCGTTTTTCGACCCATTATGTTATCATATGGGTTGATTCAAATTATGTTCTTCTAGATTTCTAGTACACATCTAACAGGAAAACAAATATAAAAATCTTAAAAGAAAAATGTTGAATTTCATCCAAAGTGTAATCAATGCGTAAAGCCTCCTAAACCAATTTATTGAAAAAAAAGATTAATTTGGACATAATAAATTTACTAATCACATTTTAAAAACCAACTAATTTCAAACAAATTCATATTTATTTGATTAAAAGTGTTTTGGGCCAACCCAAGCAGACCCATACAAAAAATTACTCATTTTGACATGTTACCGAACCTGTTCATTTATTCAACTTCTATTCCATACCTTGCAAGTTTTCTGCCGCCAACTGACTTGCTTGGTATTCCCATTTCCTCCAACTATATATCTGCATATACATATGCTAGAAAATTAATACAACTAATTGTAGCTCATGAACATAATTTATAACGATTATTTGTTAATTCTCTGGGTATTACTAAACAATGTACCTTGCTCATGGCTAACCCAACCGACACACAACTATAGAGAACATGAGTTATTCCAAGAACAAACAAGAACCGATGAAGCTGCTCAAGACCTTCATAAGAAACAAAAGGTTCCTGGCCCTGCAAATTCAAATCAGGAAAATAGAAGTAATTTTGATACATTTACTTGTTAACATATCAATATGACATGCTCGTTATGTTATTATTATCTCGGGTCAAACATGTAATATTTAAAAAGAAAAACAGTCTTAAAAGGAAATAAGTCAAACAGGCTGCACAAGGTGAAAGCCATCCAATGTTTTTTTACAAAAAAATATTTAGTTAATTCAATCCAATCCATTTCATCCCATATAATAAATCAACAGCCTGTTATGCTACCTCTATGAAACATGTTTACTAGCATAGATTTTTACCTCACCACACTGATGAGAAGAATGAGCAAGTAACCCTTCAGGAGGTACATCGGTTTCGTTTGAAAAAGGCGATAATCTTGAGAAAAGGATCATTTTATCCATCTCATAATCTTCTTTTGAGCAAAGAAAGAATTTACTGCTGAACAGTGAGGAATCCACACAGATCTGCGAGATCACCCCCGCCCATTGTCCCAATAACAAAGATATGAGTCCAAGAAGCATAAGCTCTGAATCATTTAAAATCAATTGTATCAAAACTAATGTTCATATAAACAAAAAGATATTCTAGCTTTAAATATTTATCTTAACTGTTACATTATAAGATTTGGGATAATTTCATATATCATATCAAAACTTGGTATAGCATCATATTTACACAACAAAAAAAAACATAATATCAAATATACCCATTTTCAATATATACGACATTCATGCCCTTTCTTTAAAGTTTGTATTAGGATATAAAAGTTTGGAGCGTAAAAAAAGGAGAGGGGTATAATGGTCATATTATAAATTGTATTTACTAAATTAAATATATATATATATGAAGTTTTAAGTATTTGAATGAGTATATTTGATAATATTTTTGGTTGAGTAAATATGATATTATTGTTATGAATTTTTGGATGACAATATTTCCAACTCAACACTAGTGGATGGACATATTATTATATTTAAGTATTTAACATTAAACAATCGTTGTCTTCCAAATAGTAAACTTTTGTAGTATAAATACCAGCTCAATGTAAGAAGAATATTGCACCTATTGTATATACTTTCATGAGTTATACAATTCTACGCTTTCTCATCTTTCTAAAATTCTTAATACTTCTCTTATAATCCTCTTTAGAAGATTGTTAAGTTGTGCTAATTGTTGTTACATCACAACATCTATCAATTTTCAAGGATATATAGACAGGATTAGTGCCGGCCTCAATTAATTTATTTGGAGGCAAGGGCCTAATCGAGTTATGTTCAGGCTATCGTACGTATTATTAATTTTGTCACTTTGAATATAGAAAATTAGAAAGCTCACTCATATTCTCAAAAGAGAAAGTTTGTTTAAGGTTCTCTCTTCTAAATAATTACACCTTCTACATTTTTTGCTATACATTTACTTAACATTAGAATAAATCCTTTCTTAATCGTACAGGTGAGAGATTTAGACAAATTTTATACTGGTAAATAAGGTAATCAAGTTGATTAACAAAGAGGGGCAAAGTAATAAATTATTATCACTAAGTATTATACTTTCTAGTATTCTTTGTTTATATCATTTATGATTATCATTGATTAATTGTAATTAAGAGTAAACTTATGTAAATAGAGTCAAATTAACATATTTCTATACTTTTAGAATTTATGAACCATAATTTTTGATCACAAGCAAAAATTTATTTACGAAAAGGGCCTCAATTTTTGTATTTGTTTTGCGCCCTCGAAAAGCTTGAGCCGGCCTAGACAGGACTATATGTACTGTTTAAAGTTGTAAGGCCCGAATGCAGGAATAGATGTAGCTTATTCACAAGACAAAATGCATGAATACACAACACTTCGGTGGTCCAAGTAAAAATGTTTTGGTCAACTAAATATCCTTGAAAAGTCAAACCAACATGAACAATAATTGTTGAGATCAAATAATTTAATTTTAAGTAGTCATTTTACTAAGGCTCATAAGCAAGGGCGGTCCTGAGAATTCAAGTACTCCAAACGAGCTGAAAAAAGGGCCCCTAACGAATTATAAATTTGTGCTTTTTTGGTTTTATATTTGTAAATACAAGTAAATATATATAATATAAAAATGATTTTTAAAATTTTTGTGCCCTTTTAAAAATATGGTCCCTGGACGAAGGTCGGGTTTGATTTGGGACAAAAAGACAGTGATTTTGACATTTAAGTGAAAGATCAGTTGCTTTTCTAGCTGGGATTGTAACAAGTATGACCCACTGACCTTTTGATTTTGGACCTAGATCATCCTATTTTGAAGGTATTTTAGACATCTGATTTATAATTTCTTGTACTCTTTTATGCGAATTTGTGTATTACCCCACATCCTTAACTTAACCCAAAATAAAATCCCATCAGATTAACATAACTAAACTAACTATAAACAACAAACTGAACTCAAAATCAATGAAAATAACCATTTGAGCACAAAATATGACCAACCTTCTTTGATCTTCTCCAAAGAAGCTAACAGAGCCTTCCTCCTTGTCTTCTTCAACCACTGCATACCACCAAAGCCATAAATCATTCAAATCTATAACAAAATTTTTTTAAAAAAAATTAAAAAAAAAAAAGGAAAAACTTGCCCTCCCAAATCTGTAAATTGATCTTTGAACCAACAAGCAAGCAAAAACCATGAAAGTGATAGTTGTAGCAACAGCCCATGTTGGTGTTTCAGCCAAAGATCTTCCTTCTCTGATCAAATCTTCCACCATTTTTACTTTCCCACATCAAACTGAAGCTTTTTACCTCACTGGTTCAAGAAAGCTGACAACTTTGAGGGTATTTAGGAAGTTGGGTGCTCTTAAAATGCTGCGCATTTTGCGCTTTAATTTGGGTATTATTAAAATCTTGAAATTTGGAATCTTTTCACGCATATTGACAGTGATCTCTCTTCTATGTTAGTGTATATATATACATACATATGTATATGTGTATATGTGTATATAGTAAATGCATTTGGATTTGGTCTAACAAAATATGTTAAATTTAGGCTGCATTATGCTTGGTGGGGTTTAATTTGATATGCTTATTAATGGGGAAAAATGGATCTTCATTCCACATGCATTGGAAGTGATGAGCTCACATAATTGCATCTGCCATTGTTCCTTCAAACCCTACCTGCCCACATGCCATTCTTATTTCTTATTCAAGAAATAAACACATAAAAAATAAAAACTTATGTAACAATATTTATAAATTTTGAGGGTCATGTTTGTCAAAAAATGCTTGCTGATTTAAAAAATAATCTTCTGTCTTCTTGTAAGGTTACCTGCTACAATCCTGGTGTGATTTCTTGTTTTGAAGTGGATATGCAAATGGAGACCCACCTCTTTGATTCTGTAATGTCCTTAACTTGTTTTTTTGTCGTGACTTAAAGAAAGTAGAAAAGACAAACTTTTAATAAAAAATAATTTTAGTGTCAAGTTTTTTTAATTAAAATTTGTTTAATTTATAAAAAAAAATATAAAGATGTATAAAAAGAAGTAAACTTTTACCTACTCTATGTAAAAAGTTAGGAAACTATTGCATTCATGTTTAATGTATAAGTAACGTTATAGATATAAATGAAATCTTGTATTTAAATATTTATTTTTAGATTGTGATATGTTCGAAAATTCAATTTAGTATTTTATTATTAGATTTAAAAAAAAATTATATTAATCTAACATTTTTTAAGTTCTCCTCTAGTGTAAAACCATTCCAAAAGTATTTTTTCATGAAACTAACATTTATAGTTAACAATTTTTAGACATAAATAATTTCTTGTTTATACATATATATCCATATGATATGTTTTATAAAACATGTACTTAAATTTATTACCAAAATTCTTTAAAACAATGGTATCTTGATTGCATATAATTATATAAATGTGTTTTTTTTAAATGATAAATTTATTAATATTAAGGTGTTATTGCTTTGAGATAAATGATTTTTGAGTTTATCAAAGACAGATTAGTGTAAAAATTAGTGTTAAAAACATGTCTCTTTGAATGATTCAGATTATATCATTTAAAGTTTAAACATGTGATTTAGTTATTCTAAAAAAACATAAATTTATTATTTTATTTAACATGCAAACAGACCATGTTACAATGTAATATTACATGTAAAAAGTAGCTGTAAAATCATATTTTCCACAAAATTAAAGTTTACACCACTTGACCAGCTGAAAGACAACTAATAAGACCAAAATGTGCTTTGGTTAGTCAAAAAATTTTTTTTCTTAAAGAAGTAAAGAACACTCTCATTTGATTTTTTGTTTCTACACTCAATTTTTGTTGACTTGAGCAGTTGAGCATGATACCCAAAGGGTCTATCATGTTGTTTTTACACTTAAACTTCAAACTTTACACTCTATATACGCCTCGTATAGGTCTTTACTAGGCGTATATGGATGCTTATACGAGACGTATAGAAAATCAATCATTATTTGCTTGAATTTTTCAGGGTTAATGATTGGTTTCGTATACGTCTCGTATATAGGTCTAATATAAGGCATACACGAGACCAATCATTGTTGAAATAGTGCGTGCCAGAGAGGGACACACGTCTCGTATAGACATACACAAGTTATCCAATATCTTGAAATGTTATTCAAATCACTCAAGTTATCCAATATCTTGAATATACATAAAAATTTACTAATTATAACTTTTAATATTTAAATATATTAAAAATGTATTTGTTTTTATTAAAATTAAAATAAGTAAAACAATATTATTGAAATTAAAAATTAAAATAACTTTTAAGTATAATCCTTTTATTAGTGAACATATAATAGTTATTTAGTCCTAACCTAACCTATCTATTATATATAATAAATAAAAATCTTTGGGGGACACATGGCACAATTCTAGGCCATCTAAAATTTAGTTTCCCGCTTCTCTCTCATATTTAATTATCAATATTTATTATTTTGTTAGGAATTAAGGATAATGAATTTTAATATGTATAATAATTAATATATTATTAATAAATTGGATTTAAAATGAAATTAACTATGTAGCTTTTAAATAAACTTGTATTCTTTTTTAACAACTTCTATTTTGTTTTTCAAGTATCATCAAATTTAAATTATATTACTTAAAGAGTAAATTGTCATTTGCGTCCCTATGGTTTGCTCACTTTTGTCATTTTAGCTCAAAAGTTTAAATTTCATTATTTT
Source organism: Mikania micrantha (assembly GCA_009363875.1). Taxonomy (NCBI): domain Eukaryota; kingdom Viridiplantae; phylum Streptophyta; class Magnoliopsida; order Asterales; family Asteraceae; genus Mikania; species Mikania micrantha. Next base: position 30,690,593 of record CM018693.1, on the reverse strand, counting down.
CGTCCTTATGGTTTCCATTTTATTGTCATTTTAATCCAAAAGTTTAAATTTTATTAGACTAAAATAACAATAAAACGAAAACCATAATAACTAAAATGACAATAAAATGCAAACCATAAGGAACAAAATATTAAAATTTAAACTTTTGAACTGAAATGACAAAAGTGAGCAAACTATAGGGACGAAAATGACAATTTACTCTTACTTAAAATATTTAAAAATAAAACATTCATGGTACTAATTGATTTTATGAGTAATTTTTTTTAAATATTTAATATGATTTGAATGATAAAAATACACTATATTGAAATAATAAAAAGTAAATATTTTTAAAAATCCAAATTATATGTATTAATAAAAATTCCAAGTCAAGTTAATTTTAGTGTGTTAAAGAAGAATAAGTATATATTAATTAAATTAAAATTTATAGATTACATTACATAAAAATGATAACACATAGTTGAAAAAAAAAAAAATTAAAATGCAATTTATAATTATACATCAAATTTTTTTAAACATATTTGGATGAATTTTTGTGTAAAACAAGAGTTTAGTTAAACTATACAATTTACATGTTTTTTTAGTTACATAACTTTTTGTTACGATATATATATATATATAATATTTTTTTCAACCCGTGTAATACACGGGATTTTAACCTAGTTAATGCAATATATAAATTTGTTTCTCTTGACGTAGAATTGTGGAAGAAAAACGTGAAGAAGGCGTTGGACATGGAGGCTTACCAAATCTTAGTTATAGACAACACCACATGATATTTATTTGTATTATTTTTTTGTTATCTTAATTAATTTTAATCACCAAATCTTTATGAATAATTTATCTTAATAGAATAATACTTTCAGCCAATTTAGAACCAATTTAAGGTTTCAACAGACCAAACCTGTTAATCGTTTTACCCAAGTTAAAACCGATTATTCGACGGTAAACGGTTCCGTTATTATATCAATTTCAGTTTTAGAGCTTGAAAAATTACTATTAACCAAACTAGTCATTGGTAAAACCAACGATCAAGCTTTGACCGGTCAACCGGTTCGATTAATCGAAAATTAAACTAGTTTGAGTACCTCTAGATAACATGTATGTCAATTTTCACAAGAAACATCCAATAATTAAAAATCAAACTAAAAGATTTAAAAGTTCTCATTTGCTTCATACACAAAATTTCAATATTAGGACTCCACATTAGCAACACAAGAACAAACAAGATTAGCTTCATTGAGCATTATTAGTCTTATTACAAGGAGACTGCATCAATATCAGATGAGTAAACAAGTCTAACCACAACTATTGATCAAACAACAAGAAACAAGGAAAATGAAAAGTTTGATCATTTTCCCAAGTTTCCACCTCGGGTGAGTTCCCGGTCGGAACAAATGGCGATTTTCCTGGGGGAAATAACTACCAGGTGCAAGTAAGATGCAAAGTTTGCTTATAAAATAGAGCCACACAAGCAACATATCCGAACCCAAAGGGCAAATCACAAGCCACTAAGTACATAGGGCAGTAGTAGTTGCAAGATTTGTTTTCAGGTACGGGGTTGGCTAGAAACTGGATCAGAGATAGAGCTCGAATCTTTATTTTTCAAAGTAAGGTTTGCAAATTGGAAATCAAGTCTATCTTGACTGGCGTTTCGACGATGACTTTGAAGTGGCGGTGGTTGTGGTTGTTGTTGCTGCTGATATAAGGCTCGCAGTCTCCCAATCTCTCTCTCCAAAACCTCATGCTCCACTGAAAATAATTGATTTAGTTTCTTTATATAAATACTTGTACTTGCATTGATAAGATAACAACAAATGATTAGTCTTCTGGATCACAAAGCAAGTTTGCAAGCCTACAAATCTGCAACTTGTAACTAAAATGGGTAGTCTTTTTGTATGAGTTGAAATGAGGCTGGTCAGGCTGAATCACTTTTTGTCCATTTTTTTAACAAATTATTAGTGTGTTACATTTGATTACAAAAGTTATAATTTTTTTAAGTTTATTTATTGGATGAAATTACGCCCCATTTGTGGTACACGCATATAATGTATATATGTGGACCATCAAGAGGCCAAAGTAAAATTACACTAATTTTAACGTTATTTTACTTATTATGTGAAAATAACGTTAAAAATTGTTGGAATGATTAACTTCAAACGATAACTATGAGCCAGGAACTCCTTCGGAGAAGCCTCTCTATCCCAACTGTAATAGGGGTAAGGTTTGTGTCCATCCTTCCCCCAGACCATACTGAAAAGTGGGAATATACTGGGTAAGTTTGTTTGTTTGTTTATTGGATGAAATATTTTAGGTTTTATGCAATCAAATACACTTTGTGTTACTTTCAATCTGTTTGACATTTTCACCCATTTCTTTTTCATCCAACTTCAAACATAACCTGATTTGATCGATCCATAAGATAAATCAGCCCATAATGTCATCTCTATTTGTGAGTCATACTAAAGATTAGATTGGTTTTCAAACCTCAATTTTCTTCTTACTGATTGGGTTGCTTACTAACATTTGGAATAGAACAGTCTCATAGAAACTTTTTAGAAAAAAACATTTAGGCATTTTCAAACGACAGGATTAAAGGGAAACAATAGTAAAAAGCAACTTCCTATTATACGAGTGTGAAGGTCTTACATGACACGAAAACATGACACAAACCTAACACAAAATTCACACTTTTGCATTTAGTCTAAACAAGTTCGGGTCAATCCAGCAAAACATCTTTAGCTAAATAGATCGTGCTTGGGTAAACAAGGCGGGTTCATAGATTGACCCATTTAACCTTGCCAATTTTTTATAATTTTTTTCAAGGTTGCAAAAGTCGATAGGTCGGAATAGCTCATTGGAGCGAGTAATCGCGCAGTACTCGGCCCTAGGCGAGGAGTACTCGGGTAATACTCAGGAAGTACTCGGCCTTGGAGGCCGACTTTTGCAACAGTGATTTTTTTTTTTAAAACGTGCTTTAAGACATAACATAAAGTAATTTTGGCAAATTATGCAAAAACTTAGAACATAAAAAGGAGATACGGGCATTAGATTTTATAGTTTAACCATAAATGTTGTATATGCATTTGTATTTATGGTTGTAAGTTTGTAATTTTAGAGTATTAATACACAAAAAAGATACAACAGACCAAAAAAAATTCGGGTACAACAGTTGTGTTCGGGCTCATGTGTCGAATACAATTTTTTGATTCATGTCGGGCATGTGTCTGGTTTCTACCCACCAACACACAAGCATGGTCCCTTAAACATCCTGTCTACTTAGCAATATGACCTAGCATATTTTGTTAACAAGCATGATATGTATACATATATTATATATCATATTTATGTTATTTGTATTTTTAATTATTTACTCTTAACATGTTCATCAACAAAGTTAGTCCAGGCTTGTGTAATGAAGGCCGTAGATTTTTTGAAAATTATATCCTTGTATCCTCTTGTTTATCAAAACTTTCCAAGTAACCATATCAACTTTTCAATCAGCACAGTTAAGTTATTTATTTATCCCTGTTTATCAATTCTTATTCCTGCAAGAGATTCTTATATAAAGAACAGCCTGACTCATCAATTTATTCCCCCAAATCTATGATGCTGAAGGTGCAAAAGGCGCTCATTAGTCACCCCTAAACTCTACACTAGCCTTAACTAGCCTAAAAACATGTCTGGAACCCCTAAAAATAGTGTTTTTATCCTATGCGCCTTGCTTAAAAAAGCATGAGCTTTTTAAGCACCTTCTGCCTAGCTCAACACACACCCTTTACACCTTGATTGTGCTTAGCGCCGTCGACTACTCACTACCTAGCACCAAATAACAATATTCCTAAATGCTTAACAGAAATGCCTTAAACGTATATTGTATTTTAAAATCTAGACTTCAACTATAAGTAATAGGCATACGCAGCAAAGAACAACCCAAATGAGTAGCTGATACATATAATTGAAACTTACAATGCTTGATTAGTTGTTCTTGAGCCAAATTTTCCAACCGCTGTTTAAGTGCCTTGTTCTCCATTCCAAGTATAAGACTTTGCTTGTTCAAAAACTCCAGTTGAGCCGAAACTTCATAACCTTCTGCCTGCAATCACAGCCGGATCTACAATCTCATTTGAATGTTCTTGATAAGGTCCAGTACCGGACCAATTTTTTTCTAAAATATTCTATTTTTCAAACCAGAAAAAAAGGATCTACATTTATATTAACCAAACTACAAAATCCCAATCTTTATTTGGTTTATGGTTATATTTGTGACCATTTCAAGCTCTAAACAAACCAGTCCTGTTTAAATCAATCTGGTTTTTAGTTCCATAATTGTCTAGTTTCATCTAAATGAACACGACCAAATGACAAAAATCCGCAAAGATTTTTTAAGATCTAAACTACCTGTAAAGCCTGTACATTCCTCTCAAGCTCAGCTATATACTGAAGCTTCCGCACCCGCGAACGTTGAGCAAATTGCCTGTATCACACAGCTCTTAAATTTCTAGATGCACAAATGGCTTTAAACATTTATGATCTTTATAAATCCAGGTAATGCCACAAAGCTTTTAGAATTTGACTTTAAGCTTGACAAAAGTAACAAAGTATGATACTATGATAGGTCATATTGGTGTACATAATAATAACATAATTAACAGTTTTAGACTTATTTCTTAGTTGAGGTAAACAATGGATTGTTTGCGAGTCAAGTAACCATTCTGTCATGCAACTACCCTACAACTTCCAATCAAGATTTTTATCATGCATCTAAAGACTCTTTGCATTTAAAAAGCTTTAGACACACTTTATCTCATATCTAACTAGCTTACTAAGTTCATCCTAATTCCTAAAAAGATACAAAATAGCATAAATAATGTAATTGCAGTAAAAAGAACATCCTTACTGCTTCGCACGTTTTGTATCTGTTTCTGATGCAGAAGTTTTGTTATTAGCAAAATCCTTCCTTTCTGTACTCAGGTTTACATCTTGAATGCAAGCTTCACCTGAATCTTGAGGGCCCAATTCATCTGCATCTTGCTTTTCACCAGCAGTTGAATCAATCCCATTAAGCTTTTGTGTAGTACCCAAAGATGCCGATCTTCGAAGACCCAAGGTGTCATCTTTTGGCGAATCCCATCCCCGAGTTCTATTTTTCATTACAACATTTGGGTCTGCAAAAAACGATGTGTTTCTTGCATCTTTATAAAGAAAATCTTGAGATACCCATGATGGATTAGAGTTCAAGTTTCTCATTTGGTGTTCGTTTTTCACAGCATATTCTGTATTAGCTGCATTGGCTGCTTCCAAATATGTAAACGAGTCACTTGATGCACGTCTATGGCCTCTTTGCACAGGTGTTTCTGGTTCATTAAGAAGCTCATCAAGCCAAGAAGGCTGCTCTTCAATCACAAGACTTTCAGATGAAGCGCGATGATGCTGCGAATGATTCACATCTCTGTATTTAGGTGTTCTTTGTTGTCCAATTGCAGAAGTTGGGATATAATCAGCATATGATGGAGCTATGGTTGGAAATGGACATTTAGGGGGGAGTAAAGAGTTTCTTGCATTGTAGGTCATGTTTCTTGCAGTTGAAGGTCCTCTGGAGTTTGCCATGTCTGAATCATAAACACTTCAAATTCAGACATCAAACATCATATGAAAACAACAGGTATTCGTATCAAACTTCTTTATAATCGAATATATAATATTTATAATCATATCATTCGTCCTGTTCTTGCAATCACCCTTAATAATCAAACAAACCCATCTGAAAAGGAAGCAAAAAAGAATAATTTATGATAAATTAACCGTTGAATTGGATTTTACCTTAATTTAAAGCAGTGATTAATCTCAAGGCAATGGAATTCACATGAGAAACAAGAATTGCAAATCGGGTCGAAGTTAGGGTTCTTGTTGCTGATCCCAGAATTCCATAATTAGGGTTTTTTCGTCTTGGAAGACCGCTTTTTGCCCCCCTTTTTTTGTGTCGTGCTGTCTTTCGAATCTTTTCGTTCTTTGTTGACGTGGGTTGGTTTGTTGGTAGATGAATGTGGTGGTTCCACTTTTGCTTTCTCGAGGCCCAAATTGTTATTGGTTTTAGGTAGGGTTGCACAAACCGGTTTTTTCTCCAAACCAGTTCGGTTTGAAACCGATTCGGTTTGGTCAACAGATGGTCAAAATCGGTTTGGGTGAAAACCGGTTCAACCTATAGAACCGGTTTGGATATGTTTGAAACCAGTTTGGAGGGGTTGAAACAAGTTTGGAAACCGGTTTGGGAGATGAGGATGTCAAACCTATGCCAAACCGGCGGTTCGGACCGGTTTGGGAATGTAAACCCAAACCGGTTTTTTTGCCCATTTAGGGGTGGTTGATATATTGTTAAAAAAGCATTTTGAGAACAAGGCATGCGTAGTGGAGGTGACCCGGGTGTGAGAGGTTTCGGTTACGCCTCAACGGCGTCCGACCCCACTATACAGGGGCGTGATGGGGCGTGAAGGAGGACATGCTGAGTGTGGTCACGGAAAGCAGCGTTCGACCGTGAGGTGGTGATGGGCCTGATGGTAATACATGTGCATTTGAAGAAGGGATGATGATTTTAAAATAACTTATAACTTATTGATAAAAAGATACTAATCTACTCATATTTTTCATCCAAGAAGAGATGTAACATTAAAAGGTGACTGTTAACAATTCAGACTTAATGTTACTTCTTAACCATGAGGAGACTATAAATGATTAAGATATAGTCTTTTAATGACCTTTCATAGATTACCAAACAATCCTTTAGGCTATGTAAGGTTATGAGTTCAAATCCCGACCAAAGGGGTCAATATGAGGTTTTACCGCATAACATGTTTCCTCTTGAGGGCAAGTGGATTTGGTTGGTAAAACGCTCGCCAACGCCTGGGTGTTGAATGCCAAGGATCTGATAATTAATTTTGATCACAACGTGTGAGTTGTTGATTTTGAGGGTTTATTTGATATATGAAGAAGAGTCCCAATTTGTCATTCAAGAATAGAAAAAAAAAAGTATATCTTAATATAAAGATTTCATTAGAAAGAGTGCTACTTGTTTGCTTATAGAATAAGGCACTTTTTTTCTTTAAAAATAATGTTTGAACTTAATTCAACAAACTTAGATAATAGAGGAGATGGCTACCCATTTAATACCAATAACTATTCTTGTTTTGCTTGTCATAATGGCCTCATGAACCGCCATAGGTCATAATTGAGCAACGTCATACCTTGCATCATCTTCCCTATAAACCCACCCTCGACTCTCATTGCATCTTTCCTTTCTCCAATTTTGCTCTATAATCAATTATAGTGGGGTGTTCGAAAAAAATCCGTATCCAAATCCGAAAAAATCGGATATCCGGAAGTTCGGGGATATCCGAATATTCGGATTCGGATACATATTTTGAAAATTTTATGATAGTTCGGATATCCGATATACAAAATATTTTTTTTCCCCGAAATTCGGATACTCTTTTCGGATAATTTTTTCGATATCCGAATATTTTTCGGATATTTGGATATCCGAAGTATATATTTTTTAAATTTTTTATTATTTTTTCTGATTTCGTTCGGAAATCGGAATCCGAAATTTCGGATTCGTATATTGAAAACCCTTATCCGAAACATCGGATATCCGAAAATGAACACCTCTAGATGATACTCATGTAGGGTTCATCACAATTTTTTTTTTAATTTTAATTTTAGGTTTTGGGATGTTGGTCTCTCTTCGCACCCTTCACTTCGAGGCATGGCATGGCATCTCGTATCAATCTCCATTTCACTCCACTTTATCCTACTCAAATATGAAAATGGACCTATTCACACCAAAATAGGACAAAAGTATAAAATTGAAGGGTGGAACTAGGGCAAAAACGAAACTTGAAGTGAGGAAGAGGGAAATCATGGTTTTTCCACGTCGAGTTTCACTTAGAACATCCAAGTGGGTCAGAGGTTTTACCACAACAGCTTTTCGGATAGTGGATTTCCTTTGTAATGGTGGGCGACCCGGACCACCATCGATGTCTGCGTTTCATATGCGTGGGATACCTTTCGCCAATGGGTTTATCCCGGTGACCGGGCTTAAAAATGTATTCGTTAGCCGTTCAAGAAAAAAAAAAAAGACCTTTTGTGCATTGACGTACTTTTGTATTCGTTGCTTATAACTTAAAAATGTATTCGTTGGCTTTTGAACAAAAGTTGCTCATAACTTAAAGACTGAGCTACATGTTTCATATTACTAAACTTCTATCTCATGCTTCAATTTATAATAATTTGCATGAAGCTTCAAGCTCTCTTTATCAATTTCCTTTTCTTTAGGTCGAAGCTTTCTTTATTAATTAAAATTTTTAGGTTTAATATTTTGTTTTGTTTTTATTTTTAATATGTAGGTTTGTTTTATAGTCACGTATGTTTATATGTTAATTTTTTTTTGTTTTCTTTTGGGTTTGAAAAATAAGTGTATAAAATTAACGTCGGTCCTCGAAACAAGTGTCTAATATTACAATATGGGAGGATTCAAAAGAAAACTCATCACTTTCGAAAAAATAAGAAAACTCTTACTAAACAATCAATTTAAAAAAAATCACGATTTTTTATTATTAGCTTAAAAATGTTATGAACAAATTTTTTTTCATAAAAGTATATAAATCACGAAGTTACGTATATGTAACCTATAAAATTCCATATATGTAACTCATATATGTAGTGTACAAATTACATATATGTAATCAATAAGTTAAATATATGTAATAAAGGGTTGGATCCAGTGAGAAGAAATTTTTGCCTAAGAAAAGTAAGAATAAATAGGAATTTGACATGTGACATGCTAAAAATATAAAAGCAAAAATCCAGTATGAAAGCCAAAATCCAGTACAAAAAAAAATAAAATCCAGTACAAAAAATCAAGAATTCAGTACAAAAAACCCTTCTTAGGCATGCCACATGTCAAACTTCTATTGGTTTTTTACTCTTCTTTATGAAACAATCTCTTCTTATTTGATCTTTCCTATATGTAATAATATGAGTTGCACATATTTTTTTTTCTTTTTGTTAACAAATATAACCTTATAATAAACCAAAATGTAAAACAAAAAACGAAATTAATTGATGATAATTGTGATTAGTTTTATAAGTTTACTCAACAATGAAAACTTTCATTTAAACCCTCTCCTAAAGCCCTATTGCAATAAGTGTCAATAAATTCCCGAAACTACCAAGATTAGCCTAGGTTCCTCCTCATTTCGGTTCTCACACCTTTAGTCCCCAAACATTCCACTTCAGTCATCATTAACCCAACAACTTTTAATATCCTGATTAAATAAATTTAAATTGTACTTAATTAAAAAATCTTTTATATAAAATTCGTATCTGTGGAGTAAATATTTTGCAATGATTTTAAGACAGCTTATTATATGATAATAAGTTGCTATGATAGCATGGTACATGTGCGTATTGAAGAGAATTAATTTACATATTATCAGTTTACTTATAAATTTTAATTTATATACAAAAAATACAAGAAGTTGTTGAGATAATTCATATACATATTATTTGTTTGCTTATTTATATTATATTTGTAATTTGTATGTATAAGTCATTATTTAGTTACTTATTTATGTTATATTAAGTTAGAAATCTGTGTATTGTACCGGTTAAATAATTAAAATATCAAATTAGTTATTTATTTATATATTTCTTATCACTCTAATGAAAAGTGAGTTTAACTAATAAAAAGAAGTTGTAATCAGGAAAGTAACAATTATATCTTATTATACAATAAAAAATGTATGAAGTAGCAAAAATGATCGGGAAAACGAAAATAGAATGATAATATGTTGACAAGTATCTTAAAATATGTTTATTTATTATAGTTAATATTTGTAATTATAATGCAAATGATTAAATACATTTTTTTTCTGTTTTATATGTTACTTAACAATTGAAACAAGCCAAGCGTTTTATTTTCAACAGAATTAGGTGAGTTTGTTTTGATCAATGTTAGAATTTGGTTAAAAAAATCAAACATGAATTTACTCTTTTTTTGAGCATATTTTTTATTTAAAATGTTTGTATTATTTCGGTTTTATGCATGCGTTTACTTTGGATTCATGTTTCTTGACATTGGATTTTAGGACCCAACACACTTTTTTTTATGGTCTTGTGCTAAAATTCTAATATGGGTTTGTGTTACTCGACACTAGATTTTAAGATTCAACACACATCTTTTTTATTGTCTTGTGCTAATATTCTAACATGGGCTTGTGTTCTTAAAAAGTGACAATTACTTTAGCGATAATGTCCAATTTAGTCTTTTAGGATGCATTGACAATTGTTGCGACCTTTTTTATATATTTTAATATTCGTGATGTTGTCACTGCAGTTGTAACCAAGTAGTCATATTGTCACACCCCGAGCCGACGGGGTTGGATCGAAGTCCCCGTCGGGCGTAAGGTTCTCGGGGCGCGATATCGTGAGTGATAATCATGATGATCATATTGTTTACATAGCATCAATGTTAAGAATAACTAAAGCACAATCAAGCATTAACTAGGATTACAAAGGTAAATTACAATATCAATGTTCAGTAATTTAACTAAGTAAACCTAACAAAAGAATCAAATGTTTTCTATCTTGTAATCTGTACAAAACATTCAAAAGTGATTCGTATGAGTAACAAAATATGTGCTTACAAAATCAACTAGGTCATCTATCTAGGCCGCCTAGCATGCAATCCAAAAGCCTTAACTTAAACTTGTTCATCACCTGAGAAAGCATGTAAGAAAACAAAGTCAACACAATGGTTGGTGAGTTCATATAGTTTTTAAGTTTAAAATAACTTTAACAAACCTCTTTCGGTAAAACCTTAATCTCATTAACTCTACATGTAATATCCAAATTGGTATGCTTATATATAGGGCATACCCCTGGGTCGAGCCTACAACCCCCCCAGACGCCGTCCCACCACATACTAATCCGCATATGACACTATTGTTAATAATAATTAAGCATTTTACCTACCATTCAACCCATTCCTCATCATAGCTTTAGTTTCTGTTTCAAAGTTTACAAGTCTATAGCATTCATAAGTATTATCTTCAAAGTAAGTTTAACAAGCATCATAGTTTAGCTTTTCCTAATCTCATGCGTGAGTACAAGCTCTGCTATAGCAGAAGTTTAACAATTACGTAGCTCACGGCTAGATACAAGCTCTGCTCTAGCAGAAGTTTAGCCATTACGTATCTCATGAATTAGTTAAGCTTAGTCTAGCAATTACGTGTCTCCTATACAAGATACAAGCTCTGCTCTAGCAGAAGTTTAGCAATTACGTATCTCATACATAGACACAAGCCATGCATACACAAACAATCCAGCAATTACATATCTCATATAAGCAGACAAAAGCTCTGCTACAGCAGAAGTTTAGCAATTACATGTCTCTTATATAGATAATAGCTTAGCCTAGTCATGGTTTAGTTTTCATGTATCTCAATACATAGGTACAAGCCCTGCTCTAGCAGAAGTTTGGCAATTACGTAGCCCATGATTAGATACATGCATAGTATTCCGCGCGCAATCATAGTTTTAAGCATATAGATTCAAGCATCCACGTATAGTTTCATCATGAATTCCATAGCATAAGCATCAAGTCTCAAGTTTAAGTATATAGTTTCTAGCATAAGCATCAAGTCTCAAGTTTAAGCATATAGTTTCTAGCATAAGCATCAAGTCTCACGTCTAAGCATTTAGTTTCTCGCATAACCATCCAACATATACTTTCAAGCTTCGAGTTTGTAGTATAAGTATCACGTTTATAGCTTCTCAAAGTATACTAGTTTCTAAGCATAAGTGTCAATATAAGCATCATGTTAAGTTTAAAAGCATTAAATAACATTTCAATAGTTTATTAAAATGTTTAACATGCTTCTCAGTCCCGAAGTAAAACAAATAAGTTTGAAAAGGGACAATGAACTCACATTGTATCCGTAGTGATTGACTAAGTAGAATAAGAATGCACGCGCTCTTTGGTTGCACTTGTTTTGATGTTCACGCTCCTGTATTGATTTCATAGTGTTGTAGTTTATAAGTATAAGTTTGTATGGGATTGTTCATTGTTGTGCGTGTAAGTGTTAGTCCTAAAGTTGACTAACACTTGCGAGTCTTGTTCGTTATCCGGCCCCAATTCTTCCTTGTTCAAGACTTCATTCTTGCTCATTAATTACAAGTCATCATTTGTATATACGGCTTTTAAATCTTTATGTAATTTGTTTAAAACTTGTTATCACTTTATAACAAACAAAATGATTATTTCATAAATATGTTTGTTCTTTGTTTTTATCGTTTCCAACGTTCATTCATACGATTATCCATTACTTAAAATCCCTTGGGCCAGATAATCTTGTGGGCCATTTATTGTGAAATTGGGCTTAAAAATTATGTGTGTGGGCCTGCTGTGTGCATTGGGCCGAAAGAAATCTCATGGGCCGATTCAAAGAGGCTGTTGGTGTAACGACCCGTTTTTAATAAAACGAAATGTAATTGTGATAATCGTTAATTGAACGATTGTGATGGTTACTATGAAACTCAAGAATGAAGAGAATGAGTGTAAGCGAAATCACGAAACGAGGCTCTGATTTCAAGATACGCTAAGTTGAAGATAGCGTTAAATAAGAAATCATATATTTTGAATTTTTCAGGTCTTGAAATTATAATCATTGGAAAGAGCTCGAAAAATCGTGAACGTAGGCGAAAACCGTGCGCAAAACGGAGTCCGTATGCCCCCGGAATCGCGAAAACAAGATAAGATCAAAATTCAACGAAACTGGATCCGTGCGGTACGCCCGGAAAAGCCTCCGAGTCGGGGCGATGCGCCTGGGATGTCTGGCGGCTACAAATCGACTTTTCTTGATCAGAACGCGTGAAAACTTCATTTTTCCTTCTAATTTTGACATTTTACGCCCAAATACACCCCCAAATCATATTTTCATCATCCAAACTCCATTTTGAAGGGTTTTAAACGTCCGGATCGCACCACGGAACGTTTCTGCAAGTCTAGATCGCTATTCTACCCGCAGAAATTCGTCAGATTAGGTAACGGTCCGTTTTATCCTACTGGTTCAATATTTTGTGGATTAAATCTAGTTTTAAATGTATTAGTATGATTATGGGTATTGATTATTGCCTAGTTGATAACTAGGGATTGTTAGAAACGAAGAATTGGATATTTTGATGGTGAAATCTTCGTTTTGAAGCCGGGATAATGTCCGGTTATTATGAAACCCATATCATGGTATTGTAACTAGTAGGAATAAATAGATTATGGTTTTAGATGAAATATGTATTATGATTCATGGGTTAAATGATGATTTTGATTAATTGATGTTAAAGATTATTAACAGTTATGATCATGAATGAATTTTGGTTAAAGAGAAGTGATTGTGATCATAACCAATATAATGAACATCAATTATTTGATGAAATGCCTAAGGAGGCATGAAATATGATTAAGTGTGATAATTGACTAAAACTTGCTAAACGTAGTAAGATAAAGTCAGTTATGTGATAAGTTGACTTTGAAGAAGTCAAATCAGTCAAGCGCGTTGAACTTGATTGTATGTGTTATATGTATTGAATGTAGTTGTATATGTGTGAATATGCAACTAGGTGTTGGTGGTGAACGTCAAGTGACAATTCACAGAAGTGGAAAAGAGGTTGTAGGAAGTGAACAACCGCTTGAACCAGGTAAGTTACCCAACTTACTGTAACATTACATATAAGAAGTAGAATGAGTCTACTTGTGTGCTTGATATATGTGAATGATGTTGAATATGTGATTGAAACTAATGGATGAGAAATCCTTTAGTTTGTGTTGTGGTGTTTAAATGAGAAACGTGTATGCAATATATTTGCATTAGAATAACCGGATGAACCGGTGATTAATCAACATGATTTTGGTGTTAATATAAATGGTTGTGGTTATCGTTGCTGCATGATTCACAAGGTGTGTGAACATGCCGTGGTCATGATTGCGGTTATTGATGCTGCATGATTCACAAGGTGTGTGAACATGTCGTTATCATGATTGTGGTTATTGTTGCTGCATGATTCACAAGGTGTGTGAACATGCCGTTATCGTGATTGTGGTTATTGTTGCTGCATGATTCACAAGGTGTGTGAACATGCCGTTATCGTGATTGTGGTTATTGTTGCTGCATGATTCACAGTGTGTGTGAACATGTCGTGGTCATGATTGCGGTTATTGATGCTGCATGATTCACAAGGTGTGTGAACATGTCGTTATCGTGATTGTGGTTATTGTTGCTGCATGATTCACAAGGTGTGTGAACATGCCGTTATCGTGATTGTGGTTATTGTTGCTGCATGATTCACAGTGTGTGTGAACATGTCGTGATCATGATTGTGGTTATCGTTGCTGCATGATTCACAAGGTGTGTGAACATGCCGTGGTCGTGATTGTGGTTATGGTTGCTGCATGATTCACAATGTGTGTGAACATGTCGTGATCATGATGATGGTTATTATGGCTGCATGAGTCACACGGTGTGTGAACGTGTGGTGATCTACGAATGTGTAGATGTTGGATTGGTAAAGCGCATGTTTTGGATTCACTAGGGGTGTGAACATAAAACCTGCAATTCCCATGTAATTGATTCACAAGATGTGTGAACAAATGGTGAATTGGAAATATGTACATGTATGTGTGGTGTTAAATTATAATAATTGTACATGAATGGGTGATTCATGGGGTTTTGGGTGGAAACGACCCACTCGTGGATCGTTTCGTAGGTGATTGAATATTGTTACCAAATTGTATTTAGGACATCGGTAGTGTATCCGTAATGTGTTACGGGATACACTAGCTAGAGGTGCTAAGAGTTGTCTTAGATGGAAGGACCAGTGGGTGAACATCTTAAGACTTAATATGTGTATGATACCACCAATGTGTGGATAACCGGTTACACCGGAAATTGAATTGTTGAAACCACAGGTGTGTGGAAAATTGGTTGAGCCAATGATATATATATATATATATATATATGTGGTGATTATTGTGTTTTAAATTACCCAGAGGTGCTGATGATAAAGTTGTATTGGATAATATATTATTATCTAGATATGATAAACATCCATATGATATGTATGTGGATGTGTTAAATGAGTTCTGGGAACTCGGGGAGGGGTTACTTACTTAGTTCGTATGAACTAATGGTGACTTATATGTGATGTTACAGGACAAAGATAGATATGCATCGGGCGATCTGATCGGGCATGTTATGAAGCAGAACCAAACGTTATGTAAAATTCTCTGATGGTATTAAACTTAAACACACTAGTTTTATTAATCATAAATGTAAATGATTTGAAATTAAGTGTGTTTAACTTATGAAATGTTATTTGTACGCTTTCGAACAAAATTTTTGAGAAAGTTTAATCTGGGACCTAAAATGGGACACGTGTAATCGTGTGGAAAGTTTGGGTGTTACAGTTGGGCCGTTAAGATCATTGTGGGCTGAATAGTGGCCATGGGCCAACTATTGGGCCATTCATGAATTAATCTAAGTGTTGGGCTTGTTAAATGATAGGTTGGGCCGAGTATTACAAATGTGAGCCGAAGCATTGAATTGTCCCATCTCTTGGACCGAGTGGGAAATCGCATGGTCAAGCTAATTGGGCCAATAATGATTAGGTGGGTATCGTTGGGCCAAGGCAAGACCAATCTGGGCCGAAGAATGATGTTGGCCTTCATCGAAATGGTCTACGGTTGCTGCTGAGTTTTTCAGACCAGCGAACCTATCACAAGGGTTCGGCTCCATGATGCATCCAATAGGTCCGCCAATGCTTATCAAGGTTTGGCCATAGCACCGGCTTCATGGTTCGGCAGAGGAGGTTTGATGATAATGGCAGGTTCGTGAGCAACCCTAGGTGTACGGGGTTCACCTATGGTTCGCCTGCTATGTACATGGTTCGGCTGGAAAGGTTCGAGAGCCATAGGTTCGGTTGTCATTGCCTCACCCGGGGTTCGGCTGTTACTGAAGGGTTCGCAGGGTAGAGGTTCGGCCATAGGGTTCGTGAATACCCATGCTGGTTCGTAGCCCAACTCATGCAGGTTCACCATGTCCGATTGGTTCGTGGGTGGTTCGTGAAGTCGAGGGTTCGGCAAGCTGCAAAAAGGGTTCGGCTATGGCTGCTGTTTCACGAACCCTGGTTCGTGACCACCATTCTCATCAACTTTGCAACATCAGGTCGTTCCCACCCTCCTGCTGTGTGACAATCCGACTTCTCGAATTAACCTAGTTTACTGAAAATAGTGTGATCACAGGCCCAACAAGATAAGAGTAGGTCCAATGAGGCCCAAGTAGGCCCACTAAGGCCAAGTTAGGCCCAATGAAAACAAGGAAGGCCCACTGAGGCCAAAGTAGGCCCAATGAGGCCAAGGTAGGCCCAATGAGCCCAGGATAGGCCCAGTTTTATTTAAGAGGCCCAAAAGGATTAATCTAGCCCAACAATGTTCTAAGTGGCCCAATTAGTGAAAATTCGGCAATTCGGATTAACTCCGTTAACTCAAAATTAACAGAAATTCTACGAAATCAAACAAAATCAAATTAGAAGGATTAAACTTGAGCAAAGTAAATTTACAAACACACAAACTACATGGATTGGACTTGAAATCATATGAAATAACTAATTTTGACTTTTTAGGTCAAAATTCGACCTATAAATTTAATTAAAACCGAAATTGTGATGATAAGTCATTAAAAACCAAATTAAATCCTTGTAAACGGTCACATTTATGATAATCATCATCAATGCAGTGAGTAATTCGATTATAACCACCGAATTAAATCCAATAATGACTCATAATGACGAGAACATAACCACTAACTATCCACGACATATAAATTGGTTAAACTTCACACAATTGAGGTTCTAGAAACTTCAATCGGCACTTTTAGGTTCTGTATCACACCATCATTCAAGCAAAAGCACATTGGATAGTCGAATTCAATTGGGGGACGGCCGAACTCAAGCTAATAGTTGAACTACACCAAATCGACATTAAATCAGGTAAAATTTCACTCCTAAACAACCTAAAAGTTCCGATTAAGAAAAGCCCCAACCTAATTTTGGATTACAACATCGATTTGATAAAGATCTATTTCTAGGTTCTTAATATAATCCGATTTGGGGATTTCGATCTAGATGGATTCTAAAATCAAATTAAATATACAGAAAGATTCGAAATCTGTTAGGGAATAAAAACCCTATGATTTCAAGACTTGTTAAAAATCAATTCAATTAAATTGAAGGGTGTATAGATGAACCCAAGTTCGAAACCGAATGGAGGCGATTAAATCATGAAAACAAAGCCATAAACCAAATTGAATACTGATACAAACTCGCCCAGGACTGTTGAGCAATAGCCCCGTAGTTACAGGGTTGAGTGGATTCGAATATTAGAACCCAAATGGTTCGGTTGGGTGATCAAAGGGAACCGGGGGTTTTATAACTTGAAACAAATAGAAATGGAGTTCTATTACGAAATCTGAATTAGAGGGACTGGTTTGGGCTTGAGCAGTGTGTCCGGGAGGTCGCGGGTTCGAACCCGGCCTCTGCCGGTTTTTGAGTTTAAAACCTATTATTGGTTTTTAACCCGTAACTTGCTCGTTCTAACTCCGATTTAACCCGTTCGAGTTGCGTTGAAATTGTATCGCGAATAAGGACAAGCTAAAATAATAAAACTTATATTATTACCCGAAAAATATAGTCGTGTATAAATACGGGCATGTTATTATAATCAAATATATGTATTTGATTTAATTAAACGATTTCAAAGACACACTTGCGTGCAAACACACGCTTCTAACATTCTAACATACGTGTATTGACACATGTGATTTCATACTTTAAACGACATTCCGAGTAACACAATGAACCATTTAAATCACAGATCTTTCGTAGAAGTTTATCTACACGATTTCACGCGTATCGATCATTCTGTTTGCTAGCAAAGGTGCGTACACGACCCTTTCTTATTTTAACTGTTTTGGGGGAGAAAACATGTGCAACAAACGCTTTTAGATACATATCACTTGCATGAGTTAGCTGTTTACATTAAGTGCAAACATAGCATTACAAAGCCTTCCATTTCGAACCGTTTAATTTGCCGTAGCGCAAAGCGTGGTAGTTGAAGATAGATCTATTGGGTTTGACAAACCTCACTTGGTAGATGGGATCTACGCAGGTGTTTGACTGACCAAACACACACATTACTATTGTTCGTGCTAGACAATAGTGTTAAGGCAAAAACATGCTATAGCATGGCAATCGTCAGCTTCGGTGTCGACCACTTATGTAAATAGTACAAATGACTAGCTATCATGACTATGCATGTGTGATTATGTTATCTGCAAACTTTATATTCAAACTGTGGTTTCAACAATTGTGAATGCTTAAACCTGTGTATGCACCAACCTTTGTGTTGACTTGATTTACATGTTTTCTCAGGATGTTAACGTACAAGAATAAGCAAGCATGGACTAGAAGATCGAGTCTCATGCATATCTTACATCATAGTTGTTTTTGATTTGAACATTTGAGACATTAGTAATGTAATTTATATTTTGCAAACATGGGATTGTTTTACTTTTTACAAACGCTTCCGCAATGTTTTAAACTCTGAATTTTTCAATTAAGACCAAAGTTATGTTTGAAAAGCATATAGAGGTCTTCGTTATGTCTAATGATCTGAGATCCTGGTTTGTCACGTCCCAAACGGTATGATTCCGTTAGTTGAAAATTGGGGGTGTGACAGATTGGTATCAGAGACATTGGTTATAGCGAACTAGGTTTGCATTTGTAGACTTAGACTATAACTGTTAGACATTAGGCACTTACTTACACGATAGTTTATATGCATTTACATATGGCGTTTTGTAACAGACATGGCATCATCATCTACACTTACTCACACTGGGGAACAAGTAGTAGCATTGTCAGACATCATGGCAAGGAGGATCGAACCAGTGGATGATACGATCCACTATGAGGAGGAAACACATGTTCAACAAAGGGGGAACAATCAATATTGGCAATGGTTTCCTGATCTCATACGCAGCTGGGTGCGGGAAGAACGAGTGCCACCACCACCAACTTCCAACACTGCTAATAGCCTTTGGACGTTACCTGCTCTTGGATATCCATTAGAACAGGCGTTTGCTGCTTTTGTTGCACGCATGGAGCGTGAAATCCGCAACATGCGGGAAGTAGCGGGGATGATCACAGAATTGCTTGAGAATAACAACTGGCTGACACAAATGTGGGATAACCTCACTGAGGAGTTGGTTAGGACTAATGAAGAACAGGAAAATTTGGTGGAAACGATCTGGATGATGCGAGGGACAATCCTCGAACTCACTGCACGACTAGAAACTACTGAGTTACGTGTAGCTGTAGCCGAGGCAGGGGCTGAGGAAGCCAATGCACGGGCTGGTGCCGCGGCGATTGAAGCCAATATAGTGAGAGATTTGGCTGGGGAGGCCATGACCCTCATCACTGGGCATATGCGTTACCAGCATGGTGTAGTGACTAGTCCAGCAGAACTGGAAGGTTCATCATCAACCGTGAACCAACCAAACGATGGAATCTAGTTATTTCATTTACTTTCTAATTAACAAACTTATATGAGTGGGTTGTACTCATAAAAGTAGATTTCGTGTTTAGTTGTTTTGTATCTCTTTGACAAACAATTGTAAGCACTAGTTTATCATAAATGATTAAGAATTGTTACCTTAATGGCTATGGTAGTGTGTTACATTTACTTTGTGCATGAGTGATGATTATGCGATGGGTGTAGTCTCATTATGTATATTTGTAAATAGGAGGATCATGGTTGGGGGAAACATTAACATGACCGCAACGGAAGTTGAGGCACTTATTAACACTCGAATTACCGAGACAATCGCAAACTATACGCAAACATACTAAACAGGACCACATGATCCAACGGGGGGACTGGTAAACCCACAAATGTGCACGTTCAAGACATTCTTGAACTGTAAACCACGTAATTTCAAAGGATCGGAAGGAGCCATTGGACTTCTTCGATGGATTGAACAGTCAGAATCGGTGTTTGAGATGTGCAATTGTCCGGAAGAAAACAAGGTCAGATATGCTATTGGTACTTTGGAGGGTTCAGCCTTGACATGGTGGAACTCTATCGTACAGACACTCGGTTTGAATACAACCAATGCACTTACTTGGAACGGATTTAAAATCCTGTTGCAGGAGGAATATTGTCACCGTAATGAAATGCAAAAACTTGAGAATGAGTACGGGCAACTCAAGATGAAAGGTTTTAATATTGAGGAATACACTACTCGATTCCAGCAATTAGCAAGACTCTTACCGCACAGGGCAACCCCATCTAGCAAGTGGATCAAGAAATACATTGGAGGGTTGGTATCTCAGGTTCAAAAAAATTGATCATATCTGCAAATCCTACCACCATACAGCAAGCTGTTCGACTGGCACACCAACTGACTGATCAAACGATGCAACGGGGAACATTACCCAAACGAACAGTAACAGCTAAGGCGGGAGACCACAAAAGAAAATGGGATAGCATTGATTCCAAGAATTTCACTCAGCAGTCATTTCAGCAGAATAGCAAGCAGGAATCCAACAAGACTCGTCACAATCCAAACAATAACCAACAGTCATCGGGAGGGTATAATGGTAGATGCCCGAAGTGTAACAAATGTGGATTCCATCACTTTGGGAATCAATGTGACAAATACCGATGTCAGCGATGCAGAAAGATAGGTCACGTAGCAAAAGACTGTCGAGGGGAACTGCAAGCAAGCTCACTCAATCGGAGCAACACACAGAAAGGATGTTTTGAGTGTGGCTTATCAGGACATTTCAAGAAGAAGTGCCCACAACTCAAGAAAAGAAGGGCTAATGACATAACTACAAAAGGAAACATCAACAACAACACAAAAGTTGCTAGAACAGAGCTTTTGTGATTGGAGGACGTCAGACACGGGAAGATCCCAACGTCGTTACGGGTACGTTTCTCTTGAATTATCACTCTGCCTTTATGCTATTTAACACCGGTGCAGATCGGGGTTTTGTATCTAGCAAATCTTGTGAATTGCTAAGTATTAGTTCTACTGCTTTAGAAAACCCATACACTATAGAACTAACTGATAATAAGTTAGTTGTTGTAAACCATATTCTTAAAGGATGTGTTCTTGACTTGATGGGTCAAACACATGACATTGACTTTATGCCTACCGCCTTAGGCAGTTTCGATGTAGTCATTGGCTTGGATTGGTTGTTCAAACACCAGGCTGAAATAGTATGCCATCAAAAGATCGTTCGTATACCGCTTTCACATGGAAGGACACTGTATGTACAAGGTGAGAAGAGCAGTACGCCACTGCGTCTCATATCTTGTATGAAAGCACACAAATGTCTGCGTAAAGGTCATACAACAGTTATAGCACTTATAACTGAGAAGCCGGTAGTTGAGAAGAATATAGAAGACATCCCAGTAGTTTGAGAATTCCCTGAAGTATTTCCAGAAGACCTACCGGGATTACCGCCTATCAGACAGGTGGAATTTCGAATCAACCTTACACCAGACGCAACATCGATAGCTAGGACGCCTTATCGACTTGCACCATTTGAGATACAAGAATTATCTACACAATTGCAAGAGTTGTTGGATAAGGGTTTCATACGACCTAGTTTTTCACCGTGGGGAGCTCCAGTTTTGTTTGTTAAGAAGAAGGACGGGACTTTCCGTATGTGTATCGATTACCGGGAACTTAACAAGTTTACAATCAAAAACCGGTATCCGTTACCTAGAATTGACGATCTGTTCGATCAGTTGCAAGGTTCGAGTTACTACTCGAAGATTGATCTCAGATCGGGGTATCATCAACTAAGAGTTCAGGAAGAGGATATTCCAAAGACAGCATTTAGGACACGCTATGGCCATTACGAATTCTTGGTCATGCCATTTGGGTTGACAAACGCTCCAGCTGTATTCATGGATCTCATGAATCGTGTTTGTAAACCTTACCTTGATAAGTTTGTCATTGTTTTCATTGATGACATTCTCATCTATTCTCAAACTGAGGAGGAACACGCTGAACATCTCAGATTGCTACCAGAATTATTGAAACAAGAGCAACTATACGCTAAGTTCTCGAAATGTGACTTTTGAATGCGAGAAATTCAATTCCTGGGTCATATAGTCAATGAAAAGGGTATACATGTTGATCCAGCAAGGATTGAAGCGATTAAGAATTGAGAAGCACCAAAGATCCCTACCGAGGTACGACAATTCCTTGGTTTGGCGGGTTACTACCGACGATTCATTGAGGGATTCTCAAAGATCGCTCAACCACTTACAACTCTTACGCACAAGGGAACGAAGTATAACTGGACGGATAAACAGGAAGCTGCATTCCAGTTATTGAAACAGAAACTCTGTAGTGCACGGATTCTGTCCTTATCGGAAGGGACGGAAGAATTTGTGGTGTATTGTGACGCATCTGCCCAGGGTTTGGGATGTGTATTGATGCAACGTGATAAAGTAATTGCTTACGCGTCACGACAACTGAGACCACATGAAAAAAAAAAATTACACTACTCATGACTTAGAGTTAGGAGCAGTGGTATTTGCCTTGAAAATTTGGAGGCATTATTTATATGGAACCAGGTGTACTATCTACACTGATCATAAGAGTTTTCAATATATCTTTGATCAGAAGAAGCTCAATATGAGACAGCAAGGATGTGTCAAGTTGTTGAATGACTATGAATGCGCGATCAAGTATCAACCGGAAAAACTAATGTGGTAGTTGATGCTTTAAGCAGGAAAGATACAACATCAACAAGACGGGTTCGCGCGCTTATGATGACGATACATACTGATTTACCTGACAAGGTACGCAGTGCTTAGCTCGAGGCTTTGAAAAAGGAAAACTTGGTACAGGAATCCTTACGAGGGATGGAAGAACAATTGGAAGTTAAGTCTGATGAAATTCGTTATTTCATTAATTGACTTTGGATATCTTTGTATGGACGTTTAAGGGAACTCGTGATGGATGAAGCACACAAGTCCAGGTATTCAGTCCATCCGGGATCAGACAAGATGTATCTTGACTTGAAGGCACTATCTTGGTGGTCTCACATGAAAGCTGACATTGCTAAGTACGTTAGCAAATGTTTGACTTGTTCGAAAGTCAAAGTTGAATACCAGAAGCCATCTGGTTTATTGCAACAACCAGAAATACCGATGTGAAAATGGGAACAGATTTCGATGGACTTCATTACTAAGTTACTCCGTACACCGAGTGGTTGTGATACGATATGGGTAATTGACGATCGATTAACGAAATCTGCACATTTCTTGGCAATAAAGGAAACCGACAAGATGGAGAAACTGATTCGTATTTACATCAAGGAAGTGGTAGCACGACATGTCGTACCAATTTCTATCATATCAGATCGGGATGCTCGATTTATTTCCAACTTTTGGAAATCACCCCATAAGTTCTTG